>JABACO010000004.1:3192687-3334881 GCA_013339895.1 Ephydatia muelleri | reverse complement strand
TAGATAGAGAGCGAGCAGAGAGACGAGCGCGATCTACTCGCTCTCGCTCTCTACTCTCTCTCTCTCTCTCTCTCTCTCTCTCTCTCTCTCTCTCTCTCTCTCTCTCTCTCTCTCTCTCTCTGGCAGTTCTCCCATACATGTATTGCAAAGGCCAGAAAGCTCAAATGTATAATTTCATGTATCTCTTGAGAGCCAGAAAAAATGGTGAAAAACAGTTTAGTTGCTTCTTGTGTATAATTTGTGTGTCGAGACGCTATAATCCAGCGGGGTGCGTAGTCAATTGAGCGCTCCATGCATCTATGCACAAATTCAAAAATGGTGTTCAAAACATGTATATGAAGTGTACATGAACATCACCAAGAAGGAGCAACTGTCTCACCTTTTTATTTGCTGTTGTGTTCAGGTGGTAGAGTTCTTATCTAGCCACAACTGTGAGGTCTGCATCCGTGGTAAGTTTACACAATGCTAATCTAGCAACTGCGCTTCCTAACATTCTCCTCAGAAGACAAAGTGGATCATCGAACTCTGACGAGACTGGACCCGGGGAGTGCACGAGGGAAGGGGATCACCGTTTGAAGGTCTGACGGAGAGACTGACTGAGGCTTTATTGTTTTAAGAGTGTGCTAGATATGGGGGGGGGAGGTACTGTGGTTAGGAGAGGAGAGAGGGTATTGAGAAGACACCTTGGAGAAGTGACTAAGCCTAGAAGTGGGAGAGGCTGTTTGAGAACTGACCTAGAGGCTGTTGGTAGAATCCAGGTTACATAAGCAGTGGTCAAGGTGCTACGCAAACTTTACCACGGGTGCAGACCTTACAATTTCTGTTAGATAACGATATACATGCATTCATTTCGCTTGAGAGCCTGTAACATGCACGGTTGGTTATGGATAATTTGCGCAAATCCAGCCAGGTGCGCTACGCTATTAATTCTGCCAATTGAGCGTTCCATCTGCTCACAAATGCTCAAAACATGTCGAAAACTGCGCCATTCCTGCCATGATGGAGAAACCGTCTCACCTTTTATTTGCTGTATACCTAAGCTGCAAATGGCGTTCACAACTGTAGGTTCTGCACGCTTAGTAAGCTTACATAACGGTACCTGAACCCATATCAAGGACAATTCCAACCTTTGTGTGAAACTGTCGCGTAAAAAGTTCAGCGAGCTCTTGCGTGGAATTCACCTATTAACACACAACATTAGATTGCAAACAATGCCCTCTACTTCAAGAGTGCAACTATATGCACGATAAAGGCCTATGGTACATGGTGTCGGAATGTGCATACAATCCTTCTAAAGACCGGTGTCACAGGAGTACGCGTCCCCCCGGATTACGCGTCCGGCCGGACTCGTGGTCCTAGGATACTAGGTCCGCCGTTAGGATTACCCGTCCGGCCGGACGCGTGGTCCTAGGATACGAGGTCCCCCATTGCCCCTTGTTGACTTCGTTACCGGTAGCAGGAGGTATAGGTAAGCCAAATAAATTAAGCTTTGCCCATAAGCAGCAGATATATACATGTATGTAGCTTTGGAAATCAGTATTTATGTACAATATAATTCAACATCCGATGCCCTACAATCTCAGTGGTCGTTCCACGCCAAAAGTAATCATAATCAATGCACCAATACACTTAAATACCAATGCGCAACCATGTGTCAGCATACACACACCTGAGATCCTTCTAGAAGCGCAGTCCCCTCTCCATTTCAGGTCTCAATTGTCACCTCATTCAGTGGCCAGGCAGGATCCGTCTGGCCCTGACAGACGCAATATTAATAATACTAAACATGCGCACGTGTTTAAAAGTTTATGAAATGAGTGAGAAAACGAGCGAAACGAGTGAAAAGAAAAGGAGTGAAAAGGAAACGCGTGGAAGGAGGAAAAACGAAACGAGTGGAAGGAGCGAAAAGGAAACGAGCGGAAGGAATGAAAAGGAAATGAGCTGAAGAAGTGAACAGAAACGAGCGAAAGGAGTGAAAAGGAATTGAGCGGAAGGAGCGAAAAGGAAATGAGCGAAGGGAGTGAAAAGGAAATGAGTAGGAGTGAGAAGAAAGACCAAGAAAAGCTGCTGTATCAAGACGTAATGAAATATATTATGGAAAGGGCGTACAGAGTGGATGCTGAAAAGAACTGGAAGAGGACGATACGCAGGAAATCAGGAGAGTTTGTACTCGTTGATGGTCAGTTGTATATGATAGAAGACGTTGGGTGTTTGACGAAGAAGACCAGAAAAGAGTGACCGAAGCTTGCCACGACGATAAACTAGGTAATAACTCCTTGTGTATCATGTAAACATCATGACATTGTATTCCATTTTCATGCATGACCAGGTGGAGGCCATTTTGGCAGGGATAAAACATTGCAGAAGGCATGCTCTCGTTTCTACTGGCATGATATGACCAACGACATTAAAGAACATATTAGAACATGTGATACATGTCAGCGAATCAATAAGAAGCTAAGCAAGGCCTCTGCAGAGCTACATCCCATTCCAGTGAGGTCTGAAGTGTGGCATCAAGTTGAAATTGATCTCGTTGGACCGTTGACACTGACACGTAATAATAACAGGTAAAGTTCTCATGCTGGGCTTCATGTAATCGATTGTACATAGTGTATAAAAACAAGTAATTATGCAACAAAATGAGAGAAGTTGTACAAAAAAATTATATTATTTTGTTCGAACAAGGTTATCTTTTGCGTTCATAATCTATATATCCTAGCCTGTTTTTGCACTGATGGCTCCAGAGTGAAATGGTAATGTGGTTTGGGGATTGATGTAATTTAAGCAACTCCTTGCATATTTGCAACAGTGTGAAAAAATATTGTGTTTATTTGTACTAGGTACTTATTTTATTCTCTTTGTACATTGCTCCTTCCTTATTTATTATGGAACAAATGTAGTACAGTTCCGGGTATAATTATAATACCTTCCTCTCCATCCCCATGTATGCATAGAAAAAATTACTTTTTTTCTTAACCGATCGTATCTCAGTAAAAAAATAAGCGCTATAGTAGTTACTTATAATAAAATTAATATTCAACAAACTTTTATTTCTCAAACAACATAATTGGTTAGTCCTAGCGCTTAATATGGTGATGGAGATATGCTCGTGTGAAAAAACATTCCATTTTCTCCATGGAGGGCGGAGGGGGTGTTGTATCCGGGACTCTACGGTATGTTTTTGTGCAGTGTGTACGTTGATAATTAAACAGCACTGATATTTGACATTATTTATCCTCACATTGCCATTTTGTGATCTTCTGTCAGGTTTCTAGTAACATGCACAGACTATTTTTCAAAATGGCCCGAAGCTCAAGCTCTTCCATCCAAATGTGCTGAAGGGATAGCCAATTTCATTTATTCCCTAATTGCTAGGTTTGGCTGTTTTAAAGTATGCATTTCAGATCAGGGTCGTGAGTTTGTAAATGCACTAAATGAGAAGCTTTTTTTACTGATGGGAACTGAGCATTGTATTGCAAGCGCATACCACCCGCAAACCAACGGACTTGACGAAAGACTGAATCAAACTGTTACAAAGTCGCTTGTTAAATATATTAATGCTGATCAAGATGACTGGGACGAACACTTAGAATCAGTTCTTTTCTCATATCGTACAAGTGTTCATGTTACAACTAAATACACACCCTTTTTTCTTATGTACGGTAGAGAAGCATCCAGCTACACACCAGTAATGTGGATAATGGTCATGCAATCCCAGAAATTGAAAGTGAAGCTCAGAGGCATGCTGCAAGGCTGGATATGATACGCACTGAGACTTTTATGAAAGTTGCATCTAACATTGAAAATGCTCAAGCTAAACAAAAGCTTTACTATGACCGCAAGCATGCAAAGGCAGAATTCAAACTAGGAAGCCCAGTTCTTTTAAGAAATATGAGAAAGCTTTCTCGAAAAGGAGGGAAAATGGACAATGAGTGGACAGGCCCTTTTACAATAGCTGAAGTGTGTGATAAGGCGTTGTATTTATTAAAGATTGAACACGGCAAGGTTTTAAAAAATTTATATAATTCAATCCAGTTGAAAACATATGAAGAAAGGCAAATTCATGAAGCTGCTAGTGATCTAGGGCAGGTTCATGCTGGTGCTAGTGACGAGGAGATAGCAAGCAAAATTGAACAGGATTTTACTGCATCTCACAATGAAGAAAGTGCAAGCAAAGAGAGACTGGCCATAGGTGTGACTGATTCTCACAATGAAAAAATCTATGGCAGTGAAATTTATACTCGTGAACTGCTTCATGAGCAATTGTTTTCACCACAATTGTTTCGATTATGGCGAACAGGTGCCAATGAACTTGCATTTAATCCAGCAGAAGATGATGATGACTTTGATGTAAGTTATTCAGTCTTTAACATGTTATTTTATGTACTTTATGTAAATTTATATACTCGTAAATGTATTTCCTAAGTACACCGGTATAAAAATATTACCTTACTTCGTTTTACTTTTTTTTAGACAACTGGATTAAATTCTGAAGCTGGTGAATATGCCCTGAACAAGGATCTTATTGTAGAGCACTGGCTGACTCATCATGCATATAATAAAGAAGCACCTTTAAGAGATTTCTGCGGAGGGCAGTTTGTAATAATGAATGAAAAACTTTCCGAAGAGTTTGATCATTTCAGAATGCATGACATTAATGGAAGTTTCTATCCAGTGGAGTCTCTTCAACTTCTGGAGTGTTGGTTCAAATCCAGTGGCATTAGTATTAAGACCATTATTAGATATGGCAAAAGATACTTCCTAATGTCTGCAGCGAATATTGATGCATTCTGTCAGTGGGTTATGGAGACAAGAAAGATGTACAATAAAGATGGTGTGGTTCTTGACAGCCTAAACTTAGCCAGTAAGCCAGATTTGAATGTTTGCGCCTCTGGATTCATTAAATTACGACCTGATAATTGTAGAACGAATGAAGCAAAAGTTAGCGTGAATGATTGTGATGAGGAGAAACAACAAAGTAAGAAAACCAGTGATGAAGAGAAGCCGATAAAGAAAGCCAGAAAGGTTAGATGTCGTAAACAATGGATGGAAGTGGAAGATGTTAAGCTCTATGAAGAACACAGATGCATCCTGGAGAGTAACAAGTGGGTAGATGATGTGCTTGATTAATGCTTTACAGTTCCTTCTCCATAGCCAATATGGCCGACCGGGATTTCAAGCTACAACCTTGGCTTATAATTTAAGATTCAATGTAATGAGAGAATTCATTCAAATTCTACACAATGGAGAAGATCATTGGGTGACTATTTCGACCATTGGATTGGCATCTGGCCACGTGAACGTTTTCGATAGTCTTTATGACACCTGCAATAGTTTTATCATTGAACAAATATGTGCAATTCTATGTACACCTAACGATGCGGTACATCTCATTTCATGGATATCGTGAAGCAAACCAATCATTCTGACTGCGGCCTATATGCCATTGCCTTTGCCGTAGATCTATGCTCTGGTCAAGACGTGTGTAAAAGGAACTATAGTGCAGTACTGATGCGTCCACATCTCTTAAATTGTTTACAAAACTCCATTTCCTGCTTCAGCTCATCCAATCAGTAGTCGTGCTATAGCACAAAAAAGAGCGTACACGTGAGGTGCTATTGTAGGATGCCAGATGCTGGATTAATGATTCAGTGCGATTCTTGTAAAGAATGGTTCCACAAAGAATGTGACATATCCATTCCAAAAGAAGCGTGGAACAATGAAAAATACAAATGGAATTGTAAAAAATGTCAGCCCAACTGAACATTATTTTTTATGTATACTCGTTTCATGTATTTATCACTGACATGTTGTATGATCAGATATATCGTTTAATAATCTATTAAAAACCACGATAAGCTATAGGTACATGTATAATCTATATTGAAAACCTTGATAAGCTTTATAATTATTATTAATATACAACACTATAACAAAAACAAAGAACTATAACTACATGAAACACCACTACTAAAGAACTATTATACTACCCTGACTATGATGGCTATATAGCATACCATGCATGTGCATGTAGCTAGCTCAGTTTAGAATTATACTTTTGGGTACAATGACTATATATAGGAAAATGCTACAATAATACCATTAACTAGTATACATATTAGACTAGACTTGGTGATAAGTGAAAAGAAAATAATGCTATATTGGGGACATGCTATCCTAGTATACGCTGTCCGGGGGGACAGCTACTCCTAAGGGGGGACATACTATCCTAGAATACGTTGTCCGGGGGGACAGTGGCTCCTAGGACTGGTTGTCCGGCGGACCTAGTATCCTAGGATCCCGAGTCCGGCCGGACGCGTACGTCAGGGGACGCGTACTCCTGTGACACCGGCCGATCACGTGCATATTGTGAAAGGTTCCCCGTGCATCTGGCCATGCAAGTACTATACGGTGGAAGTCGTGTGACCGGAGGCCCGTAATAGATCTAAAGATGCCAGCCAGCCGGAATCTTATTTACTTTGTATTGTTGTATATTAATAGTCGGCGTGATTAACAGAAATATCTCAACCAGTTTCAACGTTTGATGCGTGGCCATGGTGCAGCATAAATGAGACACACTTACACGCGAGTCTGGCGTAGCACAGCCACGTTTATTTGTGGAGGGTATGCTACGCCAGATTACTTACAAGTACAATATTTATACGAGTACAGTTTATCGTCCCGTTCAGGGTACCGGTACTTGTAGAAGCGGGCCAGGATTGAACGTGTACATGTGTTGGCTGATCAAAGACAGGCTAAGACACGGCTATAAAGCTCAGTTGCCACCCCCGACTTATGAAGCATTCCCACAAATGGTTATGTGTGATCTGAGATCTCGTGCACATGTACAAGAGTGCTTACATTAGTTGACTAGTTCATGTCGTAAAGCATGACTTACTGCATTACGCACTGCCGCACTAATTATACTTTTTCTTCAAGTTGACAATTTTTTTGCACTTTTTATGTCAGTGCAAATGCCATAAAAAAGTATGTCGTCATAATATACCTATTTTTCTCTATCCAGTGATGCAATCGGAAAATATTCTTAAAATGCATAGTGTCCTCCCGATGTATTGGAAATTCTGGATATGGTGCATTGGTACGTGACATTACATAATTTCAGGCTCGATATAGTTATAGCATAGATGAAGTCACCCTCCTACGCCCCCCCTGCCAGGCTCTCTATCTTGCTGAAGTGAGGATGAATGTTGCCAGTACATCAATCCAATCGCGAGGACGCTGCCAACCAGAATCGAAAACCTACAGCATGGGGAGAGTAGCCTAGCTGTAGGCGTTCACTATGTATATTGATTTCGCATGCAAACTCGTGCCTTTTTAATCGGTTCTTCCCATAAGCGCGGATCCTCCGTACATGCATGTATTTTCATTCACGCGGCATTGACCGCATTGGGCATTAGCGATAAACTCCATTTCTTATACAGGTGCAGCTGATTAAATACTGGACAGGATTTAGCGTTTGCACTCTTGGAATGAATATAATAATCGCCATTTCAAATACAAAAATACAGTGGCATACACAGCTGTACACTACATGTATAGAATTTGAGGACAGTGCACGTGATAAGACGCGTGTACTAATGCACATGCATAGCTTGTATTAACCAGAAGAAAAAGAATAAAGATTCCTATATACATGACGTCACACTTATACCAGAATACACCCGCATGCGCATGGTTAGCCATCTCACATGCGCCTAGTTATTACCCACCCCACCCCTCCCCCCACACATGAAGAGCTGTTAAAAATAAATGGAGTAATGAAATTCATGGAGCCGTGGGCAGGCAGGTGCATTAATATTCAGCAAACATCTTTTTGGGGGGTTTGCAGCAATGATGTATATGGCACAATGTCCATGTGCTTTCACAAGCGCTTAATCAGAAGCACATCGAGTAACTAATCTCCGTTTCACATCATGTCTTCACCTGTGTGGGTCTTGCGTTATGCATGGGGGTGAAAATAAAAGTAACTGCATGGCACATTTCTTGGCTGCGCATTGATATTTAGTGTGCTTCCAATGAAAAATAATCAAATGAAAGAAATTATTTATTACTTCCAAAAGAATGCTCATACAACAACTGAACATATTCAAGGATTGACACGCTTTAAACTAATCGTTCATGTCTCAAGATTTGTACCCGAGGCCAATGGTCAGTATGATCCTCTCAGTAATCCATTGAGTTCTCTATACTGTAGGCCGACCACAATCCCCTGCATCCACTGACTTTTTATGATGCCCCACATCCAAGAACTCTTTAAACTGTTCACTACGGGTATTATTTTGATTACAATGCTCACTGAGACTGATGAATAGATGCAGTCCAATGGTTAGCGGGTTTCCAGTGAGATTTGTATCAAACCTGAATCCTATCTGACGTTCTATTGGTGTAATATCTTGCCAACCAATTCCAACCTCACCTTCAGGATGTACAGCTGTTAAGTTGTACGGGCCTATTGTCACCAAATGGTGACAATAAGGCATACCTTTTCATTACTATTTATACTATGAGTTTGGAAAATGTTGAGTTCTTTGTACTTATAATTTTCAACACATACAAGATGATCTTTTAGTACTGCAAAAATTGAGGCAGTATCTATTTCCAATCAAACACAGTAGATAAACAAAGTTAAACTTGATGGAAAAAAAAAGTTGAAATCTTCCTATCAGTAATGCTTATAATGAAGTATCTCTATTGATTGAAATTTTGAAGCTATATGCCACATAACGGTTAGAGAATTTACTCTGTTTGGCAGCTTGGAAACCTATTTTATTTCATCTGACTATATTATGAACACAGGAACAATCAAGACAAATTTACATGTTCCAAGCTGTGCATAGATAAAAAAATTCATACCCCAACATAAACAATTCATAGCCCACAACCTAATTGGGAATTTAATTCATTTAATCGAAATACTCATATTACGGTCAAACAGCCCTTGCCAAAGGAATGTCGAAGCAAGACATTAGAGTTGGTCATTCTGTATGGGTTTATGCCAAAATTTTTGACAGCGACAGAGAGGTGGAAAAATGGAGTGAGAGAAACTTTGGAGCTCGTGGGGGGAACACTATGCTGTTAGGAAAAGTCAAAGAAATGATTAGTTCCACCGATTTTGTTGTCTATTTTCCTTATGACAGTACAGAAATGGAAGTCGGCAAGAAACATATTCATGTACTAACTGACAGCTATGAGATATGGCAGAGGCATTTTGTGCGTAAGATACCGAAAGGTCAGAGGTCACGTGCGGAAGCGGCAGTAAGCAGCGGAACTGATTCAGGCAGCGACGATGAGATCGAACAGGAAGAAGGAGAAGAGCAGGAAGAAATGGATAGTTCTAACCCCATAACCTCTGCTAGTAACGTTCTACCTTGGGTTTTTGAGCCAATACTTGAAGACCCCCGCTCGGTGATGTACCCCAGTATCAAGCCAAAACTTCGGTGTGGTGAGCTTCAGTATAACGACAGCTCAGTTGATACCTCACTGATTTGGATTTTATTTACAAAATACTTTCCTATTGCTTTTGCCGAAGAGTGCATCATTCCTCAGACAAATTTGGCAGCTTGATGACGAGTGGACAAGTCCGTTAACCATTGGTGAATTTCTGACTTTTCTTGGAGCTATTTGCTTTATGATATGCTACCCTTTGGGTGGTAGTCGTCGTCGTTATTGGCATTGGATGGGTGATGAAATATTTCCTGCAGCTAATTTAGGACGGTTTATCCAGTGGAGAAGGTTTGAACTGATTTGTAAGTATCTAACTCTTGGAAACAATGGACTACCAAATGATAAGCTGCGGTACTGGCGTGAATGGTTATTGGCTGTTAAAACATGTTTTCAGTGTGCCTTGATACCTGGTCGCAACATTATTTTGGATGAATCAATGATCAGAAACAAGAATTTTAAAGCAGCTGATTGTGTTATATACATTAGGCGAAAGCCTGAACCTTGGGGACACGAGTTATGGACTGTTGTAGATAAGGAAAGTGGCATTTGTACTAATTTTGAATTAAATGAGGGAAAAGAGATTACCCGACAGCTGAAATACTTTGCAGAGTTTGGGGCTACAACTGCTACTACTCTTCGTTTATTGGAACCCTACTTTGAAAGTCATCGCCTTGTGTTCATAGATTCGTGGTTTCAATCTGTAAAAACTGCAACTGAATTGAAGAGACGAGGGTTAGACAGCCTTGGTGTTGTGAAGACTGCCCACAAAAACTACCCCCGAGAAGATCTCGAGGCTAGGTGCATGAATGAGGCTGGTGCAGTAGCTTCTGCACATGTCAATATCCTTGATGATAATGTAGTTCTTCATGCTGTTCAGTGGAGGTCAAGCTCTCACCATAAGTTAACTCTTCTTTCAACTGCAAGCTCTAGTGCCCCTGCAGGGACACCTTATATTAGACCATGTGGGAAAGAAATACCAAGACCTGATATTGTAGAATTATGGTATGATTCATATGGAGCAGTTGATGCTTTTAATCATTGTAAAGTAGGTGGTGGTAAGAATGGCTGGGAACATCACTTAAAAGTTCAAGAACGTCCTAATCTTCCTCTATTTTCTGGAATGATGTCACTTATAGATGCAAATATATATCGAAGCATGGCATACTTTTTTCCACAGGCACATAGTAAAACTACCCATGTAGAAATGCGTCAAATGCTTGTCAAAGCACTTCTAATGAATCCATTGACTGTTGTGCTACCAGAAAAAAGGACATTTTCTCAATCTACTGAGCACAGACCAGCATTTTTCGGTCATGATAAAAGGAAGCGCTGTGTAATGTGTTCACGCAAAGGTCTTGAAAGAGAGACGAGCTTGTCTGATATGTACTGTACTTATTGTGGTGTTGACGCTGGTACATTTTGTCGGCATTCAAGTGGTCGCAAATGCTGGGAAGAGCATATTAATAATGGGATTCCATCAAGGAAACGCAGAAAATGACTAGAAATGTTGAATCTACTTTGTTTAAAACAACAGTTGTTTTTGTGCACCTACCTTGTGGTAGCCTTGATAAAACAGTGAATAATGTATTCCCTCATTATACTTTTCCAACTTTTTCCTTCACTTTGATTTAATATACTATTCATGCCTTTGCATCAGTTAAAAAAAAATTTGTATACTTGTGTTGTCCAATCATTCTTCTACTGTTTTGTTCCGGTTTTTACTTAACATTTGCTTGTTTCATAAAGCTATATATCATTAAACTTAGTGTCACCATTTGGTGACACTACCTTTCTTATTGTCACCAAATGGTGACACTATACAACTTAACAACAGCAATATTAGTGTGCTGAATGAATCCAGTGACGTATCCAGTATCATGGTTTCCACTATCATAACATCCTGGGATCACAATTTGAGCAACGTGATGTTCTGTGGCCTCCTCCAGTGGCGAAACACTGTAGTGGTCAGTTGGGTCCTCAGTGTTGTCTCTTTCAGCAAAATCCTCACACGCCAAATCATCAAATATCAGTATAGGGTAGTCAGCCATCACCCTTCTGAGTACATGCCAATTGACTCCAATCCTGCACGTAGGGAAAGAGATATTGATGCCAGAATAATCGAGCTCATGTCATGTATATTCAGTTTATTATATGCTTTTACAACCACCATTTTTCAGAACCTCATGCCAATAGCTTTGTTCCTTCCCTCCCTCTAAAATTGAGGGAGGCGAGGTCCAGGGGTTCAATCAAGCTTCATCATTTCTGATTATTGAGCATGCATACGTGTTGAGTATTGAAAGACATCAGGGGTCATAGTTGCAGACAAGGGAAATGCAAATATGCTGAGCAAAAGTTAGCTGTCATAATATGTGCATGTATCATTTTGACGATTATATGGTTTACCTATCAAGGATTGGAGTCATATACACAAACAAAGAATTTCTGTCACAACTGCATAGTGGAAAAAAAAAAGAGACATATTTTATGAAATGGCACGCTTTGGCATACAGCTTAATTATGCATATATACTCAAATGAAGGCAATGATATTCCTCAGGTTGGAAATTAATTAACTGCTTGATACATTACAATAGTTAGCCAAATAATTCGATTTAGATTGCTGTAACGGTTAAGTAATTATATCAAAAGCCTCATTATTCAGCATATAGTGTATATATTCAGAGCCCTCTAGTATGAAAGTTATTCAACACTAAGGTTGGAGCTAATTAATGTTGCATAAGTATCGCAATATATGAATATGCAATGGAGCAGGATTAATTTCAGAATTACAGGTTCAGTAATTCATGAAAATATATGTAATTATTCTTTTTTTTAATATTGATGCATAATAAACATTTCAAATATACCTCCTATAAAATGAAGTAAAAGTTAATAGGATACTAAAATTATGTATAGTGTTTTTTAAATGTCAAAGTCCATTAAAAGTATTGTCGTTGTTAGTGTTTTCAAGTTTGATTTCTTGTTTGAAAATTTAAGTAAATCAAATGCAATCATATTTCATACCTTAATGTCGTTTATAAATCCAACAATTAATTAAAGATGTCATGCATTATTATATTATTAATTACTTAGAATGTACAGTTCATACTTACCGGAACTTCGACACTGTGAGATCATTTATTCATTTATATTAATAATCCTATGAAGAAATTGTAATTCCTTTAAAATTTCCTCCTCATTTACGAACACCATCATCTCCTCACCTTTCGCTTTGCATTAGTTAGATCCTGAATGAATGCGATCCTAGACAACTGTTCACTGCCAGTCCAACTAGACTAATACTCTTGATGGACGAGCGTATATATACCCTTTGGCCACGCCCACCTCACAGCGTTCTAGTGTCTAATCATATATATGCTGACATAATGGATGTAGGTGTGTCTAGATATGATTAACTGTTATTGTGTCTACTGTGTCTAGAGATTTGGAATTTGTGAGGTGGGCGTGGCCAAAGGGTGCTCGTCCATCAAGAGTATTAGTCTAGTTGGACTGGCAGTGAACAGTTGTCTAGGATCGCATTCATTCAGGATCTAACTAATGCAGAGCGAAAGGTGAGGAGAAGAAAGTGGTTTAATTCAAGGTGAACTAAGGCATGGCGAGAGATGACGGCAGAAGTTGTTGATGGATAACTAAATGTTGCATGCATGTGCATGCAAGCTATAAAGTGGCTATTCGGAAATGAGGAGGAGAATTTAAAGGAATTACATTTGATTTACGTTTTATTAGTAAATGTTCAAACAGGAAATCAAACTTGAAAACACTAAAAACCAAAATTCTTTTAATGGACTTTGACATTTAAAAAATCACTATACATAATTTTAGTATCCTATTAAATGGTGGCCTTTACTTCATTTTATAGGAGGTATATTTGAAATGTTTATTAAATTTAGTCATGCAGCAATACTTTAAAAAAGAATAATTACATTTATTCACCATTAGACAATATTTACAAACATACACATATTTTCATGAATTACTGAACCTGTAACTTTGAGATTAATCCTGCTCCATTGCATATTCATATATTGCGCTACTTATGCATCATTTTTAACATTAATTAGCTCCAACCTTAGTCTTGAATAACTTTCATACTAGAGGACTCTGAATATACATGCATACATGTATGTTGAATAATGAGGCTTTTGATATAATTACTTAACCGTTACAGCAATCTAAATCGAATTATTTGACTAACTATTGTAATGTATCAAGCAGTTCATTAATTTCCAACCTGAGGAATACCATTGCCTTCATTTGAGTATATGTGCATAATAAAGCTGTATGCCAAATCAGCGTGCCATTTCATCAAATATGTCTCTATTTTTTTTTTTACTTATAGAAATTGCAGTTGTGACAGAAATTCTTTGTTTGTGTAGATAGGTAACCGTATAATTGTCAAAATGATGCATGCACATATTATGACAGCTGGCACGTATAACTTTTGCTCAACATATTTGCATTTCCCTTGTCTGCAACTATGACCCCTGATCCTACAATGTCTTTCAATATTCAACACATATGCATGCTAAATAATCAAGATATGATGAAGCTTTATTGAACCCCTGAACCTCGCCTCCCTCAATTTTAGAGGGAGGGAAGGAACAAAGCTACTGGCATGAGGTTGGTGGTGTAAAAGGCATATAATAAACTGAATATTCATTAGCTCGATCATTCTGGCATCAATATCTCTTTCCCTACATGCAGGATTGGGGTCAATTGGCATGTGCCCGGAAGGCACTACCCTATACTGATATTTGATGATTTGTTGTATGGCACTACCCTATACTGATATTTGATGATTTGTTGTATGAGGATTTTGCTGAAAGAGACAACACTGAGGACCCAACTGACCACTACAGTGTTTCGCCACTGGAATAGGTTTTCCCATTGCATCACTGGATAGAGTATAATAGGATGACATATTTTTTATGGCATTTGCGCTGAAAACAAAAGAGCTAAAAATTATCAAAGAAAAAGTAATTAGTTCTTGCCGTCGATGCATTACGTAGTGCAGTACGTCAGGCTTTACATCATGAACTAGTTAACTAATGTAAGCACTTGTGCACGAGATCTATATCTCAGATCACACATAACCATTTACGGGAATGCTTCATAAGTCGAGGGTGGCAACTGAGCTTGATAGCCGCGTCTCAGCCTGTCTTTGATCAGCCAACACACGTTCAATCCTGGCCTGCTTCTACTAGTACCGGTACCCTGAACTGTATATTCGTATAAGCATATGTACTTGTAAGTAGCATACTCTCCGCAAATAAAAAAACGTGGCTGTGCTACGCCAAACTAGTGTGTCTGATTTTTGAAGTGCCAAGCCACGCATCAAACGTTAAAACTGGTTGATATTTCTGTTAACCACGCCGACGGCTATTAATATACAACTGTATCAGAGTAAATAAGATTCCGGCTGGCTGGTATCGTTAGATCTATTACGGGCCTCTGGTCACATGACTCAGAATAGGACAAACTTTTAGCTTCCTGTGAGCTTCAATTGTATAGTACTTGCATGGCCAGATGCACGGAGGACCTTTCACAATATGCACGTGATCGGTCTTTAGATAGACTCACTCCTGCATGCACACTCCGACACCATGTACTATAGGCCTACTTCGTACATATAGCTGCACTCTTGAAGTTGAGGGCATTGTTTGCAATCCTGTGTTGCGTGTGAACGGCGAATTCCACGCAGGAGCTCGGCGCTGAACTTTTTTACGCGACAGTTTCACACAAAGGTTGGAATTGTCTTTGATATGGGTTCAGGTACCGTTAGTAAGCTAACCACGGGTGCAGAACCTACAGTTGTGGCTAAATAAGAACTCCATTTGCAGCTTAGGTACAAAGCAAATAAAAGGTGAGACGGTAGCTCCATCATGGCAGGAATAGCGCGATTTTCGACATTCGTGGAGATGCACACCATACATGTTTTGAACATCAGTTTTGACTTTGTGAGCAGATGGAACGCTCAATTGGCAGAATTAATAGCGTAGCGCACCTGGCTGGATTTGCACAAAATATTCATAACCAACCGTTTTACGTTTTACAGGCTCTCAAGCGAAATGAATGCATGTATATCGTTATCTAACAGAAATTGTAAGGCCTGCACCCGTGGTAAAGTTTGCGTAGCACTAAATCCACTTTGACCACTGCTTATGTAACCTGGATTCTACCAACAGCCTCAAGGTCAGTTCTCAAACAGCCTCTCCCCCTACTAGGCTTAGTCACTTCTCCAAGGTGTTTTCTCAATGGCCTCTCTCCTCTTCTAACCACAGTACCTCCAACAGTCAAACACAAATGCACATTACTTGTGAACACCCCATATCTAGCACACTCTTAAAACTATAAGCCTCAGTCAGTACTCTCCGCCAGACCTTCAAACGATGATCCCCTTCCCTCGTGCGCTCCCCTGGTCCAGCCTCGTCAGAGTTTGATGATCCACTTCGTCTTCTGAGGCAACCTACGAGAATGTCCCCTGAATTGCAGTGGCAAGTGTAGCATTGTGTAAACTTACCATGGGTGCAGACCTCATTTGTGGCTAGATAAGAACTCCACCACCTGAACACAACAGCAAATATAAAGGTGAGACAGTCGCTCCTTTATGACAGAAATTCTTGGTGATGTTCATGTACACTTCATATACATGTTTTGAACACCATTATTCAATTTGTGCATAGATGGAGCGCTCCATTGACTACGCACCCGGCTGGATTATAGCGTCTCGACACACAAATTATCCATAAGAAGCAACTAAACCGTTTTTCAGGCTCTCAAGAGACATATGAAATTATAAAGTTCAGCTTTCTTGCCTTTGGAATACAAGTATGAGAGAACTGCCAGAGAGAGAGAGAGAGAGAGTTATATCTTATCTAACAGTAATCGTACGGTCTGCATTCGCCATATCCAGAAATGGCCCATACATAGGCGGTCATCTTGCTTTTTGTTTTCAAATTGAATTGTAAACTAGTTTATAATGTAGTATAAATCGGTCTGATTATGATATATGTACTTCAAAAAATTATACCATGAACAATTCTTGAGCTACATTCAAGACAAAAAAATTAATTTCTACCGCGCTAAATTTAATCCACATTGCGTAATCCGATCAATAAAGTTGTTAATAATGGCGAGAGCAAGCTCACGAGACCTAGGGATTATATAATTACGTCACCACAGCTATTAATGGGGCCTAGTTAATGTCGGAACTTCCATGGTGGGGTGGTTTCTAACTGTCCCCTGCGATAAAATACAAAGGGAAGTACTAGTCTCGCAAGCCAGACGGACGTAGTTCGACGTGACCGTACTATTCTAGTGCTAGTCGTCATAGTACGGTTACATCTGGCTTGCCAAGTACGAGTCCCTCCCCTTGCGATAAAATATGAGCAGGGGAAGGAGTCCGTCCGTCTTGCATAGGCCAAGTAAGTACAGGGCCGGGGTTGGGGGTGGCCAATTATGGCGAGGCTGCTAAATTTTGTCTAGTCGTACATATGTATTAACATTCGGAACACGGGCCATCCCCCTGATAATTATCGTGCAACATCTAATTAAGTCATGGTTACAACGAATGGAGATTCAAAGCTTCTGGTACAACGATCCTCACAACGTCTTGCAAGGGTACCTCGCCCTGACTACACCTATGATGTAGTCGAAGCGGGGTACCCCTTCGACCCCAGCAATGGGTCATGTGGAACGTTGTACGCTTCGCCATATAGGGCCCCAGAAGCTTTGAATCTATCTTTTAACTTAGACGTTGCGCGATAATTATCAGGGGGATGGCACGTGATCCGAGTGTGGAGCCGAGTTAATAATTATGTATACGTTGCAGGCTAAAGGCGATGTCAACTTCAACACCGTCACGATAAAATCAGACACTACTGGTTGAAATTTGTGCTTGCATGCTAAGCCTTGCTTTATGCTTTATTTTGTTTAAAAATCAGTTTCATTACTTTGCTGCATGTAGATCCAGATGGTTGGGAGTGTATTTTTTAGGAGCAAAAAGTACATGTAACAGTATTCAAGTTCTTCGTCGTTTTCTGCTAGTCTGTATGCCTTCTTCCCAGCATTCATAATTTCTTTTTTGGTAATTTCTCCTCTTCCTGCACAGTAGGTCAGAGGTAATCAACAATAGTGTCCAGTGCAATTGCCAAGTAGCCCTTGCAGTTTAAGCTATTTCAGTTCATGCAAGTGGAACCCCGCTGAGGAAATATTACTGACATAGTGGAGAATGACAGCTAATTTACTACATCTATGTTATATTGTTGTGAGCTGTTTTGATTGGTTTCTCCTGTATATTTGTGTGTGTGAAGTAGATGTGTGTGGTGCATGTATCATTGTGTGTGTGTGTGTGTGTGTGTGTGTGTGTGTGTGATACGCGCGCGTGTGTGTGTGTGTGTGTGTGTGTGTGTGTGTGTGTGTGTGTGTGTGTGTGTTTGTTGTGGTTGGTTCACCTCAGTGTATAATCTGGTGGTGGGTAGGAACAGGCATTATCTATATGTTTTGATATGAAAGCCTTTGCACTTTTGTGGCTGCTATTTTATAGAATATGTAGGACTTGTACAACTTTTTTCCCAGTTGCCATCATGACCTGGATGCTCCAAATGCAACCTGGTTGCACACCACACACACAC
This sequence comes from Ephydatia muelleri, assembly GCA_013339895.1. Taxonomy (NCBI): domain Eukaryota; kingdom Metazoa; phylum Porifera; class Demospongiae; order Spongillida; family Spongillidae; genus Ephydatia; species Ephydatia muelleri. Next base: position 3,316,763 of record JABACO010000004.1, on the reverse strand, counting down.
ACACACACACACACACACACACACACACACACACACACACACACACACACACACACACACACACACACACACACACACACACACACACACACACACACACACACACCAGAATACAGGAGAAATCAATCAAAACAGCTCACAACAATATAACATAGATGTAGGTCAGAGGTCATCAACAATAGTATTGTTGAGAACACATCTCCACCATGCAGCATGATGGCCAAGGTTAAAAAGTGCTACCAGGGTGCATTTGGAGCATCCAGGTCATGATGGCAACTGGAAAAAAAGTTGTACAAGTCTACATATTCTATAAAACAACAGCCACAATAGTGCGAAGGCTTTCATATCAAAACATAGATAATGCCTGTTCCCTGTTCCTCCTACCCATCACCACAAGATTATACACTGGGAGGGGAACCAATCACAACAAACACGTCTGCGCTCACACACGCACGGATGCACGCACACACGCACACACACACACACACACACACACACACACACTCAACATGCAGCCCTCCAGATTATATTAGCACCTGTGGTTTTAGTACTATGTAACCTTTACCGCATATCCAGAAATGAGCGGTCAACGGAAACTTTGAAAGTCAGGATTTTGGTCATTTGTGATTGTATGCTGTTGCTAATCCTGACTTTCAAAGTTTCCGTTGACCGCTCATTTCTGGATATGCGGTAAAGGTTATATAGTACTAAAACCACAGGTGCTAATATAATCTGGAGGGCTGCATGTTGAGCACTCCACCAACAGTAGGAGAAAGAGGAGGGGGGGGGCTGTTTGAGAGCAGACCTTGGTACGGGAAGAGGCACCATTGTACATGACAACACTCCAATATCTCACACACAACACTACATGTAGCACACTTGTAAACAAGATCAGCACAAAAAGCATATCCAAGGTTACTACCCAGCTTCAATCCGGCTGTGGTGGTATGTGTGTTATGTGTGCGTGTTACGGAGAGGTTGCTGCCTCAATTTCAAGCTTGGCTAATCAGTGCATGGTGCTCTGTATATACATATACATTTGCGAATTTACAACTTTTCAGATAAAGGTAGTTTGAGTATGCTGTTTACAACAATCCCAGCTCCAATCACTTAGGTTCATTGATTATATGCTTTCTGGTCTCACCCTCCTCTGCTGCAGCCCCTTCAGACAGGCTTGCTGCTGTTCGGATGGAAGAGAGGTCACCGTGATGTCAATTGCAGCATGTTTCCCTCTCTCCCAAATGAGGACAAGCACATCTGCTGGCTGGGTATGGTTTAAGTCAGGTGTAAGACTGCCCCTGACTCTACCCTCACTCCATAGTGGGTACGATGGCAGAAATCAACAAGCACGTTACGCAGATGTTTGTGGCAAGTGAGGACATCTGTTTTACAAGGGGAGGAGATTAACTAACCACCTGTACTTTGTACTCAAGCTCACAATGCTTTTTTCACACTCCCAATCACAATAGAGAGCTTGCATTATGACTACAGTGCTGTATGTACCACATTTCATAATTGCATTGATCTTAAACCCCAGTGGTTGGAAAGCAACTGATGGCATGTGTACATGTACCTAGCTCAGCAGCATGCAGTCACTCATAGAAAAGCCTACAAGTATAAAATCTCTACAACACACACTTGCACATGGCTCTATGCATGTATAGCTGCATACCTACAACTTTATCTTCCTCCCCCTCCACACACCCCTCCCCCTCCACACACCCCTCCCCCTCCACCCCCCCCCCCCACTCGCACATTCTAATTATATGCCCCAATGTATGTATGCTAGTGTGCCTCGATGTCTGCCCATTGCCAGGCTTGGCCTAATACATAGTACCTTGTCTTTCCATAAGTCTGGGGAGAAAACTGATGTAGTATAGATATAGCACACAGGAAAGTGAGCAAGCTAAATAAACTAAGAAGGTGTTTAGTCCTACACATACACAAATGCATAGGCACACACAATGTGTACACTTACATGGACTTGCTGCCGTATCCAATGATATCCTCTGTAGAAGAGATTGCTCTGATGGCCATAGCTATAAGACCTGCAGGATATAAATGGTTAGTCTGTGTACAGAGGTCTGGTATGTATGGGATCTGGCATAGGTTGTAGTCTGGTATGTACAGGAAGGAAAGTACCAACAATACATGTTAACTATGTGTGAATGTTGGGAGGGGGAGTGGTGTGGTGTGTGTTTGTGTGTGAATGTACCTTGCGTCACACCTATGCCACTAGATGTGGCTGCATACAGCAAACTACTCATTCAGAGACAAGGTTTAATAAAGCAGCAAGGCCACCCAAAGCATACCACAGACAGGCCCGCTGGAAGCAATTGAAGAGTGGTCAGGCCAGCAGAGAGAAGGGGGAAGTTGGAGGGAGAGGGGCATCCAGTCCCCTGCCCTCCCCCAGAAGTCAATTTACACATTTCCTGCAATTTGAGAGGCATTATTTGGGTCAGGATGATAGGAAAAATTCAATGTCAATTTTTATTTCAATGGACAGAGGGATGTTATTTGACCCCAATAAACACTGGAAATGTTATTAAACCCGTGGATTCAGATTGTATCGAGGACTGCTCTCCGTGGCTTACCAAACCTCTGCCCATTTCTAGCTAGCTTTTCCCTTTTCCCGGAGCAACTGGTACTACTAACGGTCGACCACAGCACACCCTTGTCATGCTGGTGGTACACCCTGAGTTCCAGCATCCCCACAAATATGTTCAGCTACACAGCAGAACCCACTACCAGATTACAGATTTTTGAAGGAATTAGTACCTTCTGAAAATGTGCCACTCTCTTATGCATCAGATACATGTAAAACGGTGGGCTTAGTGTGTTCTTTTTTTTGGGCATGTATGTGTAATTAGTTGAATTGCTGCTGGTAATTTAATTATCTGGATTTGATGGCTTGTGGAGACAGTGTTATGCTGCCTTTATGAACAATAACCATGACTTGCTTGTGTGAAAATTTGATCTGCACATTTCAATTGAGTGTTGAGAAGCAGCAATAAACTTGTGTGTGTTTATGCCTTGCCCATATTACATATCAATTAAACAATATGTTTGTTATACAGACGGGGGCACCTCCATAGCAGCAACACTCCCATCATTCATGCATGTAGAAGTATACCACACGTGACATATATACACATGCAGGTTCATAATACTTGGATTCATCCGCTGGATCGCAGTGAACAGTTGCATATTCATGATTGCATGCACGTGGTTTGTGTACGGAGAAAACAGCCGTCTATAATATTATATATTCTACCTAGCGATTGCTCTACGTTCGTTCTTTACTTATTTTGGACCGTGCTATGTCTCCGTTGGCATTCAAGAAAGTCGCGATTGCAACGTCGTCCAATTCAAGGTACTATATAGCATTGTTGGGCTAAGTGTTCCCGCTGTATACGAAACATACATGATTGTAGTGTACGTGTTGTTTTCTAAGTACGTTGTGATAGAGAAACAGAGGGTCTAGGGTCTAGGAGGGGGCGGGGAGGTATACTTGGGTGAGAGAGGAGAGCGAGGAGGGCGCTGTGGAGAAAGGAAAGAAGGAAAGGAGGAGAGTAAGATAAAGAGAGAAGTAGAGAAAGAGAGAAGGAGTGGAGCAAGCGACAGGGAAGGAAGTAGAGGAAGTTGGAGAGAAGTGGGTGCAAAGAGACAGAGAGAGGGAAGCAGCAGAAGGAATGAAGTGGGAGAAAGATAAGAAGAGAGTGGATGGGAAAGGAAAGGGAGGGATGAGAAGCTAGAGGAGATAGCGTTGACGGGTTAAAAACAAAGGCTGGATGCATTAAGGAGAAGAAGGGTGAGAAACAGATTGATTTTAAAGTTGCAATACAAAATACACTGACGCACAATTACATACACATAACAATTCATGAGGGCACAATCCTGGTGAGGATAGCCGAAGAAATGGATCTCATGAGGCAGGTGTTAAGCCTTCCGTAAATCTCATTTATGACGACTGATTTAGGCTTGGAGCATGCAATTGCCAGCCTGGATGCCAACTGCGCAAAAGTTTAAAGTTGTTTAATCCAAATATTATTATATAATTATGATAATATAACTATACACTGCACAAGTATTATTAAATCATATGTGTGAATCAATGTTTGCCGTCTCTCAAATATGTCTTCATTTTCCCCTACAGAAATTGTTATTGTGACAGCAATTCACTCTTTGTGTATACATGTATGACACCAATCCTTGATAGGTATGAGCGCCACAGGGACACATGCAGGTTGACAGGCACATGTGGCTATGCTCAACATATTTGCATGTGATCCCTCAATATTTAACACACGTACATGCTCTATATTTAAGGGAGAGGGGGTTGAGGGTTGGTTGAAATGAACCATCTAAATTATCTCCCTGTCACTTAAAATAAGGGGAGGAAGAAGGCTAATGGGGTTCTGGTTGCACAGCATATAACAAAACTCAATAGAATGTGTGAAAGCGTGATAACATTTTGAATAGTTGATCATCTGACATCAGTATAGCTCTCATCACTACTTACAGGATTGGAGTCAATTGGCATGTGCCTAGAATGTTGATGGCCAAGTACTCTAAACTAATATGCGGCGAAGAAAACAACAGCACTGAGGACCTAACGGACCACTACAGTGTTTCGCCACTGGAGGAGGCCACAGAACATCAAGTTGCTCAAATTGTGATCCCAGGATGTTATAATCGTGGAAACCATGATACTGGATATGTACATTCTGCTGCTTACAGTGCTGGTGAGGGGGAAATTGGTTGGCAAGATATTGCACCAAGTCAAACTCACATGGGATTCAGTTTTAATACAACTCTAACTGAAAACCTGCTAACCATTGGAATTCATCCATTTACTAGTCTCAGTGAGAATTGTTATCGTGAGGGATACTCTATAAACTGATCAGCAGACAATGCATCAGTGGATGCAGAGAATTGTGGTGTACCTACATACAGTATGGACCTAATGGATCAGTAGCATCATACTGGACCTGGACCAATGGACCTGGGATATATAAGCCTAAGGACATGGGTGATTAATTTGGAACATATGCCAATCCTTGAATATTTTCAGACGTTGTATGAGCATTCCTTGCAAGTGAAAGGCAATGGATTAAATTTTTTTCCCCCCATGAATAACAATGATATGGCTGCACACGTCATGCAGTGTACATTTAGAGAGGCATCCAAGAATAGTGTCAAGCTAGTGCTACCATTCCAGTGATACAGGGGGGGGGGGGGGGGGGGGGGGGTTGAGATGATATTCACAATCACTTTTCATCCTGTATGATGAAAATAAATAGTGAATTTCATTTCAAACTCCCCCTCTGTATCCGCCACTGCATTCCCACCTCCAAGCCACACCCACAAGCACACAAAGTAATGAAGTGAAGGTAAGAAAATAAATGTAAGCAGGGTAGAATTGTGTGGTCATATTTCTCACTTACAATATTGATTTATAACTCGCACATCATTACCATGGCTTCTCAATGTACTTCTGATTGATGCGCATGGCAGGTACCAAAATAGGATGTTTACTGCGGCCCTCCAAACCCACTGTACTATGAATTCTATTACTTCCCCTCCGCTACATGTATAGGTCAGGGGCAATACTGGGCGTCCATGAGACTGGCAACGCACATTTACGTGATTTCTACGTCTTGCAAGCTTGCAGTTATTCTCCTGGAGAGGGATAGCTTCAAGCCTGCAATATGCATACAAATTACCTAAATGCGCGTTGCTAAATTACTGTTCCTATATTTACAGCCACACCATTAATTTTTGATAAGTTGTATGCACGTGCCAGGATTGGTACGCATGATGTGACACAATATGCATGCATATCGCATCCAAAGTGAAGCCTATGCAGACGTACCTATTGCTTTGCACAGTGCAGGTTGCATGCGCATTCGCTGTTTTATTCACGCCTGCATTCCCGCGGCTGCATGAGTCAGTACGATGTAGATGGGCAGTAAGCCAGCAGATAAATCGATCACCTGGAGCTGCAATATGCAAGCGTCATTGTGCAAGTGCACATTTAATTCATTAGTAAAATTATCGCAAACACGTTAATTGTTATTAACATGATTCAAAGGTTACATAGTTAGATTAGGCAGCATTATATTCCGTGGACGCAGCAGTGGGCTTTGCCCTTTAATTTCTGAGGTAGTCAGTCTGTCAGTGAAATGCAGAGGCGTCATCTCCCCTCCCCTCCCCCGCCATAACCCGAGTGTGTAGTCAAGGAGCTCACGTCAGTAATGCCCACCCATGCACGCAGTTGACGAAAAGAGCATGCAGAGAGGCTGTGTACACGTTGAGCGCTGAATGCAAATCTACACATTGAAGTTATAGCTGCTGTTCTGTCGCCTATCCCGTACACACATTGCCAAGTTTATTGATAATTATATTTAAAATGTATAACGTGGCAATCGCAATACTCAAGCAACATTCCAGCAAGTTGATTAGCCACTGACCGGATGTCGTATCAAGTGTCGCAAATCCGTTGCACGATATGCTAAACAGCTATGCAATTTCTCATTGGTCCAGTGTTATTCAGTTTGGTTTAGTTTTTGATTTGCCCGCTCCTTAGCTTCGTAATGAAACTTAAGACTTAAGTAGCTTACCAGTGCATTGACGGAAGCTGTATACTTGCGCATGTGAATACGCGTACGACGCGTTTCTACGAGGTAAGGAGGTTCACGCTGGCGAACCAGTGCCGAGTCAGTCAGTCTTCGTCAGTCGCCACTAAAGTAAATTAAACGAAATTAATGTGCGAAACACAATACTGTACCTAATGTGCATGCTTGCGTAGGGGCTGTCATCATGTGATCAAACGATCACATGCAAATTAATGCAGCGGTTAGGAGTCAGTGTGTACGTACCTTGCATGCAATTTTCGTATACATACATGTTCATGTATAGGAACCCTGTCTCTGAAGTCGGAATGAATGCCATATGATCGTAGACCCAGATATCAGTTATGAAGTTACAGACATCACTTCATTTCTCCCCCCCCCCCCACCTCCCATACCCAAGTTTGCATCTAGAAAATTGCATTGGCTCAACGCGTGACGTGCCTCAATCCCTCTATAGACGGTGACCTGTAATCCACGCAGGTACTGCAATGCGAACAAGCCAGCAGCAAAGCTGTCTGAACAGTTGTGTGCACACTGAGTCTGTGTATATTATATTTGTACCGTTGAGGTCGTTTGTGCATTAATGTTGTACTTGGCGGCCAGGAGTGGTGTAACCGCTAGTACTGTGTACATGTCCAGTGGCACCACGTAGGCGTCGTAATGTAAACCACTGCATAGTAGTGGAGTTTTATCTGATTGCAATTGCAAGTGGTTTATGGCCCTGGCCTGGCCGGACGATTAAACAGTTTTAAGTGGGGTGGGCACCAATAGAAACTGGTACGCATGCATACACACATAAAATAAATATCTATTATTATCGCCTATAAGTTGCGAAACATGCCACGGCTGTTTGCGGCTGGAAACTAGGTTTGTTAAAATCGTCACTCATTACAGATACTCTATGTTGTAAAGCTCACAACACCTCAAAACAGCAATAAAAAAATTCACATAAAAATAAAATACTGCACAACACTGGGTTCCCTTTTATTCATAACCAACACGCACTCTTATAATCGCGTACCAACTGTGTACGCAAGCCGTCTTTACAATGCCATGCGGTAGTTATTTCTGAAGGGGCGGTACAAGATCCAACACTGCGTTCTCCTGCACAAAAGTAGGAGGTAAGACTAGTGGTTTCGTAAGCCAAAGGCATGCCAGCACAAGATTTGACGGACCACATCCAGCGCCGAATTTTCTGTCTTCAGGACAACTCGAAGTGCATCTTATGAATAATTTATGCATGCTGTGGTCATTGCTTGAAGATGTGTACATAAACATAGGTTACAGGAATGGATTACCACCAGAAACAGCTGCCGCTGCACTGCAGAGTGTGTGGGCAAAGGCTGGTGAAGTGGGGAAAAAAAGGAGTGCTATGAATGCAAAGCATTTGCAGTTTATATTGCTTTTACCATCAACACCCTTACTGATAACCTTCAAGTGCACCCTGAACATTTTTGCCACTGCTGTCATCATTCAATGCAAAGTTTTATCAGTGCCAGGGCAGGAGGAGTGTACCACAGATGTGCACTGACACCGCTTGTATGGGCAGTACATACAAATGAAGGTATACTATTCATATACTTTTACGCAACATCATGTACAATAATACTGCAGATGTGTGAGCACTTCAATGTCAGTGCAAAGGGTTATGCAAGAAAGCACACAGTTGGCAGAGGTCGTCAACCAGGTCTCACACCTAACAAGCTCCATCGATCTTTTGAAGATTGCCCCTCCTCCAGTCTTCTCACATGAGCCCTACCCACCATTGGCAAGCCAAAACAATGTGGCCATCCTGAATGAGTTGAAGTGTGTAGTGTGTTCAAATATTCTGTCGTGGCCTCTTGAACTGCCACGTCATAAGTTGGTCTGTTGTGAAGTGGGTAGCAGCATCAACCACAGTGTGTCCTTGCTGCTCTGCAGATGGCTCCTTGGTACCTAGAGAGATCAGACCAGCATCAAATGTCACATTACTGTTGCTAAAGGATGTACTGGTACAGTGTATGGTATGCCACAGAGACGTGAAGGCTGGTTGCTATGAAGGCCATGAATGCACACCATCTAGGCTGGTTGCTATGAAGGCCATGAGTGCACACCATCTAGGCTGGTTGCTATGAAGGCCATGAATGCACACCATCTCTTACTGCTGGTGAGAAAAGAGAAGCAGCAGCATTACTGAAGAGGGCCATCTCCACTAGCCCCGATAAAGGCATAATACTACAGAAGGAGCAGTTAAGTGTGTTCAGTATCACTTATCTAGTTATGTCATACTTGACCATACCCAATAGCCGATGACATTCATGCACCTAACAAAAGCCAGTCAACCATCCACAGCGGCTTGCTCCAGGACTGAGGTGTGCAGAGATGCAGACTGTAAGAAGCATCATCAGTGGTGGGGAATCATCTGCCCTGATGGAGAACGAGGTGCTCACACTGAGTGATGAAGAGTGAAAGTCTCTATTGCAGAAGGCAGGCATCTCAAACATTGCAATCGGCCCTGCTGAAGTATTGGCTATAAAAGCTGGCATGGCTATTCCCTGGAACAGAATGAGACTTTTTAGACGGTAAAGTCTTACACACCCAGCACCAAACATAACTTACTGCTTCTCCAGGTGGCTCAAAGTATCAGGAGTTTCACTGGCTGGGGAGGAGAGGATGCGCCACATCTGCAAACAAATTGTGGGTGACAACCTGAAAGGAGAGATGACTCTCTTTTCCTTTCCTCTCCCTTCTGGTGGTGAGGAGCTTAGAAGAGTTCCTTTGGTTTACATTCCAGATCTGGTCAATAAGGTTGTTGACCTCTTGGAAGAGAATCAAAGGTTAGAAGATCATGACATACACATGACACAATAATTTGACCCAATGCAGGACAGGACGGCTTATATTACCTGGCATAATGGGGTTATACCTGCCAGTGAAGTGTGGATAAAAATTGGAGGTGACAAAGGAGGTGGCTCATTCAAAACGAACTTTCAGATCGTAAATGTTGCAGTTCCTAATTCTGTCCACAACACGTGTGCATGTGTTTTGCCGCTATGAAGCAAGTGACACTGTTACAAACCTTCACATTCATGTACGATTAGAGTTTGCGAGGGGGGAGAGGCCGGGGGAGGGAGACAAAGTTGTAGGCATGCAGCTACATGCATACATGCATAGAGCCACGTGCATGTGTGTGTGGTAGAGATTTGCAGATCTTATACTTGTAGGCATTTCTAAAAGTGACTGCATGCAGCGACCTTTTGCTGAGCCAGTTATATGAACACATACCATCAGTTGCTTTCCAACCACTGTGGTTTAAGATCAATGCAATTATGAAATATGTTACATACAGCTCTGTGGTCATTATGCAAGCTGTCTAGGCAGTGTGAATAAAAATCATTGTGAGCTTGAGTACAAACTATTGGTGGTTAGTTAATCCAGAGATAATATATAGATTATCTCTGGTTAATCTCCTCCCCCTTGTCCTGTCTTGACAATCACCTGTGTAACATGTTTGTTGAGTTCTGCCATCATGTCCACCTTGGGGTGAGGTTAGAGTTGGGCAGCAGTCTTACACTTGTCCTAAGGCATACCTGGCCAGCAGATGTACAGTACTTGTCCTCAATCGGGAGAGAGGGAAACATGCTGCCTTTGACATCATGGTGACCTCTCCCTTAATCTGTTCAATCCTAACAGCAGCAAGCCTGTCTGAAGGGGCTGCAGCAGAGGAGGCTGAGACCAGAAAGCATATAATCAATGACCCTAAGTGGTTGGAGCTGGCCATGGGATGGTGTATACAGCAATGACTATCTTCATATGTAAAGTTATACATTTGCAAATGTATATGTATATACAGAGCACCATGCACCAATTAGCCAAGCTTGAAATTGAGGCAGCAACCTCTCCATAACACACACACACACACACACACACACACACACACACACACGCACACACACACACACGCTAACACACACACGCACATGCACACGCCCACGCACACGCACACACACACACACACACACACACAGAGAACACGTATACCACGGCTGGATTGAAGTTGGGTAGAATACATGTGTGTAACCTTGGGTATGCTTTTTGTGCTGGTCATGTTTTTAAAGTGTGCTACATGTAGTGTTGTGTGTAAGGTATGAGGTGTTGGGGTGTAAGAGAGGAGTGGCTGTTGAGAAGAGAAGAGGGGAGGGGGGGGGTGCTGTTTGAGAGCAGACCATGGATTGGTATGGGAAGCAGAAACTTGGAGGAGTACTCAGCATCCCAGGTAGACCTCCAGATTACATCAAAGGTCAGATTGGTGGTTTTGCACTATATAAACTTTACCACGGGTGCAGCAGACCTTACGATTTTTGTTAGATAAGGATAGTCTGGCAGTTCTCCCAGACAGGTATTCCAATTGCAAGAAAGCTCAACTTTATAATTATAATAATAAAACGCTTGAGAGCCTTGAAAAATGCGTTTATAGTTGATTCTTGTGATTAAACATGTATGTGTGAAAATGGCGAAAATTGCGCTATTCTCCTGCCATGAAGGAGCAACTGTCTACCTTTGTATTTGCTGTATACTTATAGCCACAACTGTAAGGTCTGCACCAGTGGTAAGTTTACACAACGCAACCTGAGCCCATATCAAAGATAATTCTTTCAGGATTGCAAACAGTGAACATGTACTAAGTAGGCCTATATAGTACATGGTGTCGGAGTGGTGCATGCAGTAATGAGTCTATATCTAAAGACCGATCATGTACATATTGTGTAAGGTCCTCTGTGCATCTGGCCAGGGCAAGTACAGTGGAAGCTCAAACTGCTGAGGAAGCCAAAAGTATGTCCAAGACTGAGTCGTGTGACCGGAAGCCCGTAATAGATCTGCAGATGCCAGCCAGCCGGAATCTTGCAGTAGCAGAAATATCAACCAGTTTCAACGTTTGATGCGTGGCCATGGTGCAGCATAAATGAGACACACTTACACGCTAGTCTGGCGTAGCACAGCCACGTTTATTTCGCGGAGGCCAGATTACTTACAAGTACAATATTTATACGAGTACAGTTCGTTGTCCCGTTCAGGATACCTGTACTAGTAGAAGCGGCCCAGGATTGAACGTGTGTTAGCTGATCAAAGACAGGCTGAGGTGCAGCTATAAAGCTCTGTTGCCACCTCCGACTTAGAAGCATTTCTATGTGTTGAGAACCGATCTGAGATCGCGTGCTTACATTAGTAAACTAGTTCGCGACGTAAAGCACGATTTATTGCATTACGTAATGGTGCAAGTACTAATTACTTTTTCTTGGACAATTTTTAGCACTGTTCCTTTCAGTGCAAATACCATAAAATATATATCATTATGATTTTCCGATTTTTTTCTATCCACTGAAATATTTTTCTACTTCAAATGCATTGATGTCCTCTCGATGTATTGGAATTTCTGGATATGCACTTACATATTTAGCCTCGTGCATAGTGTGATGCCTTCGTTTTGCAACTATTAAAACAACAAACGCAGTACAATGTTCATAGGGTAGATCTACTCAATCAAATCAAAACTCAGAGTTTATATACGCATCGATCCATGCGTTCCTATAGTTCCTACCCAAACAGCTCAGAGAACATACCAGAGCAGTGTTGCCGCGGTCCGACCGGGACCGACGGTCCGGACCGCAGTCCTCGCCATTATTAGCTGGACCGCGAGCCTCGGTCCTTATTATTTTCATTCATGCACGGACGGTCGCGGACGGTCACGGTCCAAGCAGTACTGGACCGACGGTCTGACCGCGGTCCCCCTCGTACCCACGCCTTAATACGCATGGCATGCACATGCAAAACTCAAAGTCCCCACATACATGTATGAATATCTTGATTGTATACAACACAAGGATGTATTATTGACAAGCATAATTAAACAACTTCTTACCTCCATTTCATTCCATTAAGATGTTCTACCTGGTCAAGTGCTGCATGGAGGTTGGTGACACTGTCCTCAGCTGCGAAGCAGCAAAACACACGTGTTGTGGACAGAATTTGGAGTGGCAATATTGACAATTTGGAAATTTATTTTGAACGTTCCAACGCCGTTGTCCCCTCCTATCTTTATCCACACCTCACTGGCAGTTGTGAATCCTTCATGCCAGGTAAGCCTTCTTGTCCTGCATGAAAAGGTGCATGTGAAAATGTTGGCCTTTGCAATGGTATGCTTGTATTCCTCTGAAAGGGTTTTTTCCACGGCCAAAAACATAACCGACAAAAAAAGATGGCGCCTGCTTCCAGAAAGACTTCACAAGACCATTTTTTTACGCCACAATCAATACTTCTGGAAATAGCATTGTTTTTTCAGACTTTGTACTTTGTTGTATGTTTCATAATGTGTGTGTGTATGTATGTGTTGTCATTGTTGCATTTGCATTGCCTTTCTTGGATTTATATTATCAGCATTGTGGACCGCGGTCCGACCGTCGGTCCGACCGACGGTCACGGTCCTGGATTGTTTGATTTGTGCACGGTCGCGGTCCGGTCACGGTCTGGCTACTTAGGTTTGACCGCGGTCCACGGTCCACTGAAAAGTAGTGGACCGCGGCAACACTGTACCAGAGTTGCGTGTGATCGTGGCTGAGATTGTTACGTCCAACGCAGAACTTTGGTCACGAGGTTTTATATATCCAGAAATGCGCGGTCAAAGGGAATTGACAATTGTTGCGGTTTGTAAATTCGCGTATACTTCCGGATAACTCCCATAGAAAATGAACGGCTGTTTATAAACTTGATTGTTAATTAATAACGTAATAGGGTAAAACTTTTGTGGCTATCAATATTGCTTCAGGTAAGTGCGATCTTGATTTAGCTGAACACGAAACAACTGCTTTGTATTGAAAATTGTTGTAGTTTTTGTGAAAACTGCACTTTCCATAGAGATGTATGGAAAATCAACTTTTTCACACCTAATTAATGTATTCTGCAGTTCATGATTCTTACACCAGTTTAGATTCAGATTTTGTGGGCCCCCAGAATAAGAGATCATGCAGTTTTTAGTAGACTAAGCAAAATCTGATTACTTATGAGGTATTTTAAAAAATTTACCTAGTATAGATTTTGGCCATTTGAATTTTAAATTGTTTTGGGTCTCACAAGGACTAGGATTCAATTAGCGCCATCTTGTTGAGTGTTTTTAATGTAGCTTCCATGGATACGGATTATATGGCTAACATGCAACACAATTAATTAACTGGTACTTTAGCTTATATTTAAAGGTTACTTAGCTTATACTATAGTTAAGTTGCTGAGTACCAGCTAGAGCTCTAGTATAACTGGCTCGAGCTCGAGTCCAGGACATCTATTCGATATTCGATGGCTGTACCAAGGACTACTAACTACTAGCATTAGTCGTTGGCTGTACCAAGTGAGAGTATACATGTAAGTGTATTCGTCCACTTCTTGTGAACAGCTCACATACATACACACGCACGCACTCACGCGCGCATGCACAGAACACGCGCACGCGTGCGTGTGTATGTATGTGAGTGGTCGCGCGTATATGTGTGTGTGTGCACGCGCAGATTGTGTATATCTTGTGTAAGTGGCTATGAATCTTTCCTCTCTCCCTCTCAGTCTGCATGCTGTGTGTGCGTGTGTGTGTGTGTGTGTGTGTGTGTGTGTGTGTGTGTATGTATGTATGTATGCATGTATGTATGTATGATGCATGTATGTATGTATGTATGTATGTATATGTATGTAAGATCTATGATCTGTATATGTCAATATGTATGTGTGATGTGTATGCATGCTTGTGTATAAGTTTTGGTTTGAAAAAGCTCATTGGGACCATGCATGGGATACCATACAACACAACATTCGTACTATTTTGAATGCATCAGATGGAGAGACAACAATTGGCATCCAGTATGAAAGTGGAGAGTGGTAATAAGTACATTTAACTCGTACTGGTACTATCTCTGCACCCACTCCCTCCGTTGTAAAATACTATGGACAAAATTTCTTCAGGAGCCCTTTGCTTGAATGCAAAACTAAGTTGTTTGTGAAGCCAGAACAGAGTAAGTCTATGAGCTGTGTGTGTTGTTAGTGTGTGTTTGTACAGTGTGTGTGTATGCGTGCATGTGTGTGTGTGCGTGTGTGTGTGTGTGTGTGTGTGTGTGTGTGTGTGTGTGTGTGTGTGTGTGTGTGTGTGTGTGTGTGTGTGTGTGTGTGTGTGTGTGTGTGTGTGTGTGTGTGTGTGTGTGTTGCTTACAATATGTGCTACATGTAGACCTTACAATTGTGTGCTATGTAAACTGTGATTAGCCTAATCTGATGTTAGACTGCCAGGGGTACGTGTACATGTAGCAGTTTTCTCTGAGAACAGTAGGTCCAGGGTAGGCCTACATTGTATGTAGGTACATGTAGGTCCAGGGTAGGCCTATGTAGGTCCAGGGTACTAGTATAGGCCTATGTACATTTAGGTACATTGTAGGTCCAGGGTGGTACAGGTGGTGATGAACACGTAGGCAAAGATGAGGATAACTATTCAGATGGAATTGTAGTTGACTAAAACCTACAAACATACCCTTGCACAAGTACATACATATACTGAATTACAATTGTATGGCCTGGTAGGTCCATTGTATGCTATGTAAACTGTGGTTGATGTTAGGCTGCCTGGTAGGTGTTGTCAGTTCTAAGAGAACAAACTGTACCTGTACATGTATCTCTTAAAAGCACACACTTTATATGTGTAGCACCTATATACAAACCACACATTGTGTGCAGCGATGGTGATGGCATGCATGGGAGCATTAGTCCTGATGCCATAAACTTCACAATCAAGTACATGATGGGAGGGGGGTGAGTGGCCTGATGCAAAGCCTTTGGCCTAGTGGTAGAAGCATTTTAGTCTGTTGCATAATGTCCTGGTACTTTGTTGTTCTAGGGTTCAATAAGAGAGCTCTGTTTTAAAAGTCTGTTTGGGACTGTTTCTATGGAGATGAGACGACATGACAATCCTGTATCTATTTTTTTTGTACTGGTGAAGAACAGCAACCCAATGTTGAGACTGACCATCTGGAGACATCCACCTCAGGCTTACTCAAGAATCAGAGTTTTGACCCTAGGTTCCAACCTACCAGGCAAGATGTCTGCTGGTCCGGAGGGCATGCACTTCATCAAGTGGTCCAAAACCAACCAGATGGGCAGGTGTGTTCAGCATACCAAAGGCAGGCACATGTGTCCAGTTCCAGCAATGGAGGCCTACAGAGAATGCTGTCACTGTTCCACTCACTCCTCACCCCTCTTCCACTTCAAAGATGGGAGAACACTCACATCTAAGAGCTTCCGCTCCACCTTTCTATCCCTGGTATGGTGGAGCTATGTGGCTACAATCCAGCCAAATACAACACCCACATTGGTGCAGCCATGTACAGTAGCTGCCAGAACAGGCCTTCCCACTGACACCATTTGGAACCTCGGAAGAGGTGAAGCAAAGCATACCAGACATACGTATTGGCAGCCACAGTACATGTAAACTCTAATTGCTAACTAGCAATGGCACAAATTATGTATGTTTTAACTGCACATTAATGTATCTATATGTTCACACAAACCACACACTGTGTGCAGAGACAGGGGTTGGGCCTAATGCCATAACATGGGAGGGGGGTGGAGTGTGCTTTGACCCTGATGCAGGGCTTTGGCCTAGTGGTAGACTGCTCAGCGCCCCGATGTGTAGACAAAGCTTTCCTTAATGTCAGTATATATTGTGATAGCGCTCTTCCATTGGCGAAGTCCCAGAGGGTGCTCCGCAGTTAAGCGCTTCAAGTTACGTGTATTGATCGACGCTCCAGCCGCACACATGCAGACAAATATTGAAAATGCGGCACATGCAGACTTGATGTTAATCGATCTAGGTAAGACTGAGAAGCCTACGTAGGTCGTAGCTGTACTGGAAAGTGCTAACGAATCATTTTTTTCCCCTGCGTGTAAGTGTATCAGTGCACGTGCCTAGCCTACACGCTTCATTCATCGAGCTGCTTGCAGGCTAAACGAACACTCTGAATAAACTTCAAGTGAAAAAAACTCCACTATATAGGTCAAAAGTGTCCATGACGACGTCTTGTATATAATAAATATAATAGCCTTCACCATAATGCATTAGCAGTGAGCTAGGGTGGGTGGGTGTCCCTCTAGCTGGCAGTCTAAACCTATGGGAATTGGGGGGAGGAGGCTAGGGAAAAGGTTTCCACTTAGCTACCTGGCTTGCTATTGGCTCAGATCATCAAAATCCAGCAGCTATGTTAATCTTCAGCTGAATTGATTATGGCAGATGACGCAATGGCATACATATAAATTATGCGCGGTAGAAATTAATTTTTTGTCTTGATTTTAGTTAAAGAATGGTTAATGGAATAATTTTTCAAAGTGCATATATCATAATCAGACTGATTAATAGTACATTATAAACTTGTTTAAAATTCAATTTGAAATAAAAAACAAGATGACCGCCTATGTATGGGCCATTTCTGGATATGAAAATCATTATAAAACGCGAGTACTAATTCTAATTACATCAACCAGGCAGCTGCAGAGTGATAAATTATGATGATATCCATCATGGGACGTCTGTAGACCTTACACAGCAAAAACAGATTGATGCATGCATGTCACTAGAAATCGATAATAGGGCACTCGTTTTTCATAAAACGAAGGCGATGTCTAGTGATATCATCAATCTGTTTTTGCTAGCGGCTCTCCCTGATTAATGGTGATCAAAGTGAAGCTTATTCCATACATTCAGCGTCTGTTCAATATTTGTTTCAGTGCCCTCTATTTGTAGTAGGACTAATCCCACAGCACGAGTAAACAATGTTGCGTAGTAGCATAGATTATAATCTATGGTAGTAGTGAGGTGGATGTGGTTTCTTCTGGAATAGTACTTATTCAGTCTCTTGCCCCTATTCAGTGACTTTGTGGTCACAAGCAGTGCGCAGCATGACGTTGCGTCGCGGTGGGGTGGGTGTGGTTTCTTCTGGATTGATTAGCACTTATTCCCTTGCCCCTAGGATTCAGTGACTTTGTGCTCACAAGCAGTACGCTCGTCTCGTACCCAGACCCACCATGACGTAAACGTTATCGCTTTAAGAGTATGTGGGTCTGGGAATATCTTTGTTCCAGCGTCTTGTCGACGGAAGTTTACGTCTAAAGTTAGATGTACGTAATGTCCTTGGTATATAGATTATGATAACTAATACATGTACTCAAAACGCAATTTGCATTTGCAATGGCCTAGTCTCGTTCCCAGACGTATAAATGGTTTATACTACATCTATGGAACGAGACTAATGAAGGCCCGATAGAGGAGTCAATATTGCATGCTGCCCGTACATGTAGGTTAGGATACCATGATCTTCTAGATACCTCCTTGTTCTAGACTCTATTTTGTGCCTCCAATCCATTCCTGGGCTGAGCCCAATGGCATCATTATCCATATATGTGCTACTTAACGGCACAGCCAGAAAACATAATATTTAGTGAATGCGGCACCACTTCCTGACCATGCCTGCCACCGTGATTGGACATACTTCCTTGTTCTAGACTCCTTTTTGTACCTCCACCCATTCCTGTGCAGAGCCCAATCGCATTATCCAACCATGACAGCAGAGAATATCATGTTTGGTGGGTATGACACAACTTCCTGACCATGGTTGCCCCCAGACGGATAAACCATAGTGTCTGTCTGTGATGCAAATTATTGTTTCACATGTGTGGATATTGGATATTAGTGATAGTTGTGTGTTTAGCCATTCAAGCCACTGAAAAATATGCTAGCCACAAAATCTGGCTGGTACAAAAATAGATTGTCCATTTGTTTTTTGTTTTTTTTTTAGCAGATGATTCTTTTCCAATGAGAATATATTTAATGCATTGATATGCAGGAAGTTGTTTGGAACAAAAATAATCACGTCTATAATGATCATTTATCTTGAGCACATCAAGTCATTGAAACACTTTTGGAATAATAGCAGTAAAATTCTTGGCATTCTGAAGACCAATAATAGCAGATCCTGATAAAATTACAAAAATTACAAAAGTGGCTTGCTCCTTCACAATTATCCTATAATTTGACAAATGAAATCTTCTGTAAGTTTTCTCAACAGTATTGTCCACCAGGCTATGTTGATCATGAAGACCCACCGGCCTGGGAAACCTTATTGCTGGTGATTGGAGATCGGAGACTGGACCACTGGAGTGTGTTCAAAACATAGGTGGCAATAAACATTCTCAATCAACTGCAGATGTTAGAGAAACATTTAGTATCGAGAGCCTGAATGGCAATATAGACATGCTCATAGCTAATTGCTCATTTGGCTCATATATATAGTGTAATGAGACTTTTTGATGTATTTGTTTCACAGCTGGCAAATGTTGACTTAATTGCATGTTCCTAATGTGACATCAGACACCTTATCAGCCGTGCAATGTTAATTTCCCTTGTGCAAGACAGTTGTATTAGAACTGATTTTGTATTTGCAGTGATGTTGTGTTTGTATATTCTGTGTGTATTTAATATTCATTTCCACATTTGTGATAAATGAACGAAATGTTTAACATGTACTTGAGTTTCATGATAAATAATCACATTGTTATTCACTTGTCCTTGATGTAGTTGGTATAGAAATAGTGCATAGTAAGATGAAGCACCACCATGTGTGATGGACACACAACCTCATATAAGACCTGCTGGATGCTCATTGTTTCATAGCTTTGGTCTTTCTGGCTAATTGTTTGGAGTGATGCATGCGCCAACTGATTGCCCAAAGAGAAAATCTTTATTGGTATTTCTTGATTTTTCTTCTTAAAGGGCCTCTCCATCTTCTTCAATAGCAGATATCATGCTTCCAGCAGCTCTAAAAAGAAGGTGCATTCATTTATCTTGAATTAACTGTCAATGCTTCATGAGTTGTTTTAGAAACATGAGAAGAGGCAGTAATTCCCATTCAGGAGTAGCATCGCTGCTCTTTTCCTTCCTACGTTTCATTTCACATGCAAAAGTTTTCTCTAAAGATTTCTGACAACCATCAAATCAAACAACTCTGAATAGTATGTACACTTATTTGTGTATTATGTGTAAAATGAAGTTCCCCTGGGACAGAAATACACTTTCATAATGCACTCAAATGGTTACACTGTAATTCAAATAGCAGCAAGACCCTACCAAAAAAATGCTGCAACTGTTTTACAAGAATTACCAAGCAAAACTGGCCAACCAGTATTATCAGGTGTTAACTTGCAATGACTTATCATGGTTTGCCAAGAATAAAGCAGATGTTACTTGTCCAGTCTTACGATGGCAAGGATATTGATGCATTAAATTACATTATAATTAGATTTACAATTTACAAAGTACAATCGCGACACTATTGATTGGCTATGGCCACAAATCTTTTCATGTCCCATTCACAGGGGCTGTATCTCTTGTTACTGATATCTGAAAACCGAAACATTGTTAAAATCAAGTGCAACTTATCATTATTTGATCTAGAACACCCCTCTCACTTTTGGTGTTGGGAAATAGCAGAGAGGTAGACATTTCCTGTTTAGTAAAAAAAATATGTCCAATATTTGTAATCCAAAGAGGTAGTGATTTTTGCTGGCTATTGAAGTACATTTGTCCAGTTGACTTATACTGTCAGTACACATGTGAGTAAATTTCAAAATAGTCTTTTAAACTGACCATGCACATGCTTGAATCTTAAGATGGTTGTTCTTGGCTACTAACCACTGCCTCTAAATTCAACACTGCAAGTTGTGTTGGGGTTGGACTCAAAAAGCTCTCATCCATGGCCACTAGCTCTTCAAATTAGGTTGTCATCCCCCTCTGGGCCCCACACATCTATCCAGCAGGGAGAGAATCTGATGTTTATGTCTGATTTGATTTTACTTACATTCAGACATATTATCGTGACTATGTAATAGAACAATGACCATCATCTGTCTTATGAGAGATGCAGTTTCTTCCTGATTCTGTGTATTGAATTTATTGTTGTCCAATGTTAAAAGCATGAATACAAGTAACAATTGCTTATGTCAATTTGGGGTTATTGTAGCTATTAAAGTATAGTTATATGCATTGTTTTCAACATGAAAATATCGGATGGTGATTTGTTTATAATTAATTAAACGTCGACGTCCCGCATTTGACTAGAATTTCCTTATGCAGGAAAACACATCGGGAACTACATCGTCTCACGCCATATGCAAAATGTAGCAGCTAGCACTAATTTCAATAAATTGTTATACATTTTCATCAATGCAAACATCAGATATAAATATACATGTACACAAGCTATCCAATTAATTTTATTCACTGATTAGACCTAAGGCACACGACTTTGCTGTCAATGCAGAATTGCACACCACAGTCCATGACTAAGATAGCGGAGAATACAATACTATTTTTTCAAGGACAAGCAGATCCAGACCTGCTTGTGGTCAGTATTTATGTATTTTTATTAGCACAACAGTATAATTTTTGGTAATGCAATAACTCCAAATGGTGCTACATTAGATCAGTACCGAACCTACGGACAGCAATGAAGGGGATCAGCAAGAAATGGAGGTGGAAGATTTAATGTATGCACTCTAAAATGAAGGAGGTGATTATATGAATCTGTATGTGAATAGTGCAAGACAATTCATGCAAAGTGATTTAGAATACGATGGTGCAAGTATGTGTCAGAAGATGCTTCATCAAGTGAACAGAAAAAGAACCAATAAGCACTGAATGGAATATAGAAGGTATACCGAGTCTTCATTTGAGCCTCTATGTACTGGTTCAACAGTGGCAGTGTGTAAAGTTTATTGTTGCATAATGAAGTATGCAGCTGTCTTAAAATGCAATCCAGAAATTCTTAACTCTGCTGCAAGTAATTTGCCCTTCATCAAACAAATTACCTAAATCGTTATACAAACTGAGGATGTTCTTTGCCAATACACTGTCCCTTACACAAATTCTAAGGTTTGCAGCAAGTGTTCAACATCTTGCCAAGGAACATCAAAGCAAGCAAACTGCAGTTCTGCATCAAAATGAGGAAATTTTATACATATTCCCATTTCTAAGTCATTGCAAACAATTGTGGCATGTAAGTCCGATACTGTTCATGATATCTGGAGTGTAGGGAAACGCTGAGTAAATATGCTGAGCTTCAGTCCAATAGATTTCTGGCTCTAGGCATATCTTGCACTGTTTAAGTCTAACAGTCTACCCTCTGGCCAGTGTACGTGGTGATCCAGAACCTACCACCACAAATGTGTAGAAAATAATACTACTGTATATGTGGCATATGGCAATGATCATATAAACCTGACATGATCTATTGTTGAATCCTGTTGTGAAATCTATCCAGCAACTGAAGGAGCATGGAAGTACTATACATGTACAAACACCATTATGCCCAATGCTTCTTGAGCAATGTCCAACTTATGAAATGTGTCATCTCCCCAGAACTATATTACACAGGAATTACTGGAAAGCATACAAGGTAAAGAAATTTTGTTTCTTTATTATTCTCCTCCTCATCTTCAAGGATTTATTCCACCTCCACTTGCTCTTTTCTTATGGGCTGTGCACATTCCCCTGGAAGAGAAAATTTATTCTGGTCAAATTACTGCAGCTGAATGATGCAAAATGAATTTTATAATACGGTACCAGAGCGCTATGCAGAAGCCTGTACTTATACAATGCATCAATTTTACCATGTTGCAAATTATGTTAGATTGTGGATCCATTGTGGACTCACTCAGCATTTTTGAACAGAAAGTAAAAACACTAAACTTGATTATGTACCATATGCATGGCAAAGGGAGCATATTACTTTTTAACATTGATATTACACTGACACTGCAATTGTTACATTCGTATTTGGCTCACCATGAGTTTATGACCATGATGCAGTATTTACATTTTCAGTTTCTACGCTTAAAAATGCATGTGTCAGAAAGAAAAACTGATGATGAAAGAGCTTTATTAAATTGTGGTGCCTATTGTCAAGTACTCAAAGTATTAAACCCCTATTCACCTGAAAATTTGTCCTTTCTACAGGACACGTTTTGCTGTATACAGGACAAAGCTGTTGATTTTATTAGAAGCATAGAATGATACTTGGTTTGAAAGTCCAGGGCATTATAATAACAGAAATGGTTAGTGAGGTTTTTCATGTCATGACCTAATTTTTCACAACCTAAGATTTTTTTTTCATTTGTCACTACGAGATGTTTTGGCAATTTATAATTGAAGACAATACCATACTTTTAACTTTCAAAGAGCTTTTCTCTCAAAAGGAATGTATTTCAGACTTCAAACTCTGGACTCGATAACACCAACTAATATGTGGTGCATGTATATATTAAAGTTTGCATGGTTTATGATGATTTTTTTTCTTCATACAGGTTAGATGTATACCAACCGAGCATTAAGTTGTCATTACTAAGCCTAAGCATTGTGAATTTATGTGCAATATTTTGTGCTTCTCATTTGTTGAAAAAATGTCATTTCGTCTATCTCAACTAAGGTAAGGTACCAATAAAACATTACTCATCATTCATACCTTTTTGGGCTACTCTCCAATTGTACAATGTTTGGCGTGGTACAGGCATGGAGGGATCACAAAAATACAGTTCGTGGTATTTGCTGGATGAGCGATATTGTAAAAAAAAATTTTTTTTTAACAAACTGTTGAAGGAACGTATTTGATTACAATTAAAATACAAACACCATTATATCAAATCCATTCCACATATAATGCTACCAACCTTTTGGATTTGTTGATCGATATGGCGGGAAACATTGTGCATTCAATTTTGAATACCGGAATTACTTCTATTCTACATTTACGTACAATTCTCACTGCTTTGCACGCGTGGCCGACTGTTAAAGGGAAAGATGAGCAAACGTGCAAGGAAACAACCACCGCGTTTTAAGGACAATGCCTTTGAACATGCCAGTGTCAACGAGGAGAGCAGTAAGCCGGTCTGCATCTATTTCGTATAGAATAATGCAATCTATTGACATGTATTGATCCATGCTAGCGCGGGTATGCATGCATGTCTGCGCATCACGACCGGCTGATCAGATGTTGCGCGTGTTTATGTAGATGCCTTAGCTAAGTTATTTTATGCGTGCGTCACCACAATCAATATACATAGGTTGCTGTGACATGCAATTTTGACCATGGCTATATATGGTTTTATGTTCCGTGACTGTTTGTAACAACGATCTGTAACATGCCGCCTTCGATCGATCTACCTAGCTGTGCAAGCTATATACAGGCAGCTATGTCGGCGACATGCACGTAATTAGCACCGTTACTTTAATTATCAAGTGTGACCGCAGAATAAGACCAGGCGCTTAATTGTCTCTTTGACATGTGCTAGCCTTTCCTTAAACAGGTCCATTCCATTTGTAATTTTGACCATTATTACCTAAGCTTTTGCTTTTGTGTAATTAGTATTGTAGTGTATGTGTGTAAAATTTTATATATTTTTATTTCAAAAGAATGGTGTACAGTTAAAGCAATCGCCAGTATCTTTGCAAGTCTTGTGACTTAGAAGATAAAGAGTATGGAGCTGTGGCTGTAGCAGACCTGCATGCAGAGCAGGTATATGTTTGGAAGACTTCCAAAGGAAAGCCATATGATGTTAAATTGCTAAGAATACATGGTAAAAAGAAGTGTGCATAAATTATACATATTAATAGTCATATTTCAAATTACAGACAAAAAACCCACCGGTAGTGGTGATTTTAAGGAAGCCAGATTGAGGCAGAAGGAGGATTCTCCATCATCCTCTGATGATGGTTCAACTGCAAGGAAGAAGGTATGATTGCCATGCCCTTTTATCCAGCAAAGAAAAAAGTTCCAAGGTATTCATTCATTCATCACAAACCTTGGTTTACTTTTTCATCTTGCAGAGCCAGTCTTGCAATTCAGAAAAGGATGTTAAGCCAATGGACCATTTTGTAACAGTAAGATATAATTTATAAAAATCTACACCACCATTTTAATCGTCACAGGATGATGGGATAGATTTGCTATCTATCAACGCAGTTGATCCATCTAAATATACATTGAATTTAATGAGTGCCCTATTTACCGATGAGGAACTGGGTTCATCATGCTATAAGAAGAGGCCTGAGAGCAAGTCTGAAAAACCTCCCCTTTCTCCAAGCAGAATTGCGCTTAGCCTATTGGAAGGTTAAGATAAATTGCACAGAGCATTATCAACTTATTGAGTCATGTTTTCATATATACCTGATACATTCTTAACAAGAACATACAAGATCTTAGTAAGATCCTGCATAAGGTCTTAGTAAGATCTTGCATAAGATCTTACAAGATTATGAAACTTCTTAGTCCATAATCTTTAAGATCTTACAACAGGACCTTAAACTGATCTTAACTAAGATCTTAGTCAAGATCTTAAGTAAGATATTTTTGCTGGGTTGCTGCTGTTAGGATTGAAGAGATTAAGGGAGAGGTCACCGTGATGTCAAATGCAGCATGTTTCCTTCTCTCCCAATTGAGGACAAGCACATCTGCTTAGGTCAGGTGTAAGACCGCTCCCTGACTCTACCCTAGCTCACTCTATAGTGGGGTACGATGGCAGAAATCAACAAGCACGTTACGCAGATGTTTGTGGCGAGTGAGGACATCTGTTTTACAAGGGGAGATGATTAACTAACCATCTGTACTTTGTACTCAAGCTCACAATGATTATTCACACTGCCAATCAAACACTATACAGGCTGCATAATGACTAAAATGCTGTATGCTAGGCGATGTCATATCGAGATATATTTCAAAAACATCATTAACTGATTATTTTTAATGTGGTGTACATTCCTATCGGGAACGCCGGGTACTATATCGCTAGGATGTACAGCGCGAGGAGGGTCTAGCATGTAGTCTGCAGTGTTAAACCATTTTTTAACAAACGGAGCTACAAACGGACTAGACACATAGTCATATTTGCGGAGTACCACGAATGGCTAACCGAGTAGCCACCTGTGAGAAGGCCCTCAATGCCTCTGGTCCCCAGGCCCCATAGCTCTCCATTGCCAACGGTATACATTGCCAGCCCAACTCAACACTCTTGGGATCATTTTCTGTACGTTTTCTGTGCTCTGCTGCCTTTGCTGAAACACCCTGGTACATGCCCGCTTCCAACAAATTAAACGGGGATGCACGAGTAATGTCAAAATATACATACACTCACATAAACAAGTTGACAACAAGCACACAAACGCACACAGACAAATGTATTATAATTAAAAATTAAAATATAAAACATTTTTATCAAGCTTGCACATGCGCCTGTGAACACGTTGTTTTACGTGAATGGAACCGACAGCTAGACCCTGGAATTATTCATACTTTTTTTTTTTCATCAATAAAGTCCTTTCACTATGCTAGTGATGCGATAGTTCATAGCTGCTATTTTCTGATTTTTGCCTAACAGAAATTCACTACACTCCATACTGACATTTCAAATGGACGAAGTTTTTTTAATGCTTGAGTGAGCTAATATAACTAACAAAGTATATGGTGGTACCCCCCATATATATAGAAACTAGGGCAAGTAATTAATGAATGCACGCCGCCCACAAAGGGTAAGGTAATATATCGTCGACCCGCGCGGCGAGCGCAGCAGCCTCAGAAGCTGGCGGCTTAGGATTTACCATTATGATCAATTCTGCAAACGAAAGATAATGAACTAGCTGGAACCATATAGATTGTATAATTTTTATCGTATCACATGTGAATTAATTACAGATCGCCATATTTGTACACAGGAATTACTTTTTAAAATTATATAGTGTTCTAAAGGAGAGTGACGTGCAAAAGTTTTATTTTATTATTATTGCCTTAGTGAGCCTTGGTACTGCTCACAGGAATTTATTGCTCACCCAAATCAGGATCAGTATATCATGCTTCGTTTATTTAATTACACCAATTCCTGCCCTCTAACCAAACTTACACTTAATAAACACACTGTAATTGCACGGAAACTTTGATTTGCAAATGAGTATATATATCATTAGTTGGAAAATGGAGTGATGCCACTTCCCTCATTGTCCACACTCCAGGTAATAGTGTAATTAGTAGTCTATCATTTCATCACACCTTTTGGCAGCTGTCAAGTACATGGATCACTATGCACACTAATCGGACTGGATCTCTAAATTGTACATGCTTGCACCATCTTCCGATATGCTAATGCGGCATGACACGTGCCATATATACAACCAAGTTCTCCTCGCAGCTCGATTGTCCTCTTTGTATAAATGTGCATTGACCTGTGTGTGTATATAATGCTTGTTCATTGCTGTAAAGTCAGTTGTATTAAGAGCCATGCACGATAACTGATTGCCGCTATCACTGTGCAAAAAACGTAGTATACGATAGCGTATATTTTTGCGTATATTTTGCGTATACCATCAATATACCAAGGGTAGTGTATATTACGAATATCCACCTGGTATATTTTAAGAATCCACAGGTGACAATTATTCATTGCGCGTATTCTCGAAGTATTAAGAATACACAAACCACAATGAATTTGCAAATTAGATAACTTACGTAAAAATAGAAATGACTTTGATATGACTCTTCAGATTATAAGTTTGAACCTCTCGATCAAGAATGTATGGCTGTATGTTTCCAATGTGATTTCGAACGTAGAGCATTGTGGACATACAGTAGTGGTCAATAAAAACTTTATGGATCGGATTCGTAGTCGGTATTAAAGGAATTGGTAGTTGCCAGCATGGGAACGCCTCTATAGACTTGGATCAAGAGGCAAATATCAAGAATCGTATGAAGACTCGTAGCGCGAGTCGTAGGCAGTATGCTCGATATCCACGTAGATATGAATTATCAAATTTAAAACATTAAATTTCTTAATAACCCTATAACTATTTTGATGGTTTAAATTCGAATACCTATACCTTCAACTAAAAATTTACAAGGTATGTGATCAGTTAAAATAGGATAGTTTTGATGCCAGAATTATAAGCTGTAGTGGGACCACATGCGTAATATTCGATTCGGACAATGCAGGATCATACATAGCCAGCCACTTGAAAGTGGCCGGGGTGTCGACATCGTTCTGTTTGGGACTCGACTTATAGCGAGCGGTGGATTCACAACTGGGCCAATGGAGGGGAAGGGGCGCTTCAGGTCCGAGTTATGGCAGCCTAGTACCACACCCGGGAGCCGTCCATTTCTATATATAACTTGTAGTGGATGGTAGTCGTCGGGAGGGGGTCGTTCGACCGACCCGACCCAACAACCCCCCCATCCCCACCCCTCGCCCATCTCCTGGCTAGGTTTGGTGTATATGCTTCAAATTGGTCGAGTTGTCACCCCAATTGTCTCCTAAGAGTCATGTGACTCTGATGGGTGTGGCTATCTAAAGTGAGTGGTTTGCTTTTAATAATGCAATTTACAACCTTTCATGTCTATCTGTGTAGATATGTGACACATGGTTTGGTGTATAAATTGGTCAGAGTTGTCACCCGGTCAAGTAGAGGTCATGTGACTCTAATGGGGATGTGACTGTCTGATGGTGACACTGATGGGTATAGCTATCTCAGGTGAGTGGTTTGCTTCTAATGACAAACTTTCATGTCTGCACATTCAAGTGTATGTGATGCAAGGTTTGCTGTTTAAGCTCCCACCCCAATGGTAGGGGTCAAGTGACTGATGGGTATGAGTGGTTTGCTTCACGTTCACATTCAAAATGTGAAATTGAGCTCTAAATTCTGTCACAATTCAGAGCAGCATGTCACCACAACAGTCCACATTGCAGGGTGACGAGAGTGACCCACCCCCAAGATGAGCCTGTGACCGGAAGTGGGCGTTACCGCCACGTGAGTCATAGTGTCTCTGTTAAAATGTGAAATTGAGCTCTAAATTCTGTTACAATTCTGAGCAGCATGTCACCACGACAGTCCACATTGCAGGGTGCAGAGAGTGACCCACCCCCAAGATGAGCCTGTGACCGGAAGTGGGCGTTACCGCCACGTGAGTCATAGTGTCTCTGTTAAAATGTGAAATTGAGCTCTAAATTCTGTCACAATTCAGAGCAGCATGTCACCACGACAGTCCACATTGCAGGGTGCAGAGAGTGACCCACCCCCAAGATGAGCCTGTGACCGGAAGTGGGCGTTACCGCCACGTGAGTCATAGTGTCTCTGTTAAAATGTGAAATTGAGCTCTAAATTCTGTCACAATTCAGAGCAGCATGTCACCACGACAGTCCACATTGCAAGGTGAAGAGAGTGACCCACCCCCAAGATGAGCCTGTGACCGGAAGTGGGCGTTACCGCCACATGAGTCATAGTGTCTCTGTTAAAATGTGAAATTGAGCTCTAAATTCTGTCACAATTCAGAGCAGCATGTCACCACGACAGTCCACATTGCAGGGTGAAGAGAGTGACCCACCCCCAAGGTGAGCCTGTGACCGGAAGTGGGCGTTACCGCCACGTGAGTCATAGTGTCTCTGTTAAAATGTGAAATTGAGCTCTAAATTCTGTCACAATTCAGAGCAGCATGTCACCACGACAGTCCACATTGCAGGGTGCAGAGAGTGACCCACCTCCAAGATGAGCCTGTGACCGGAAGTGGGCGTTACCGCCACGTGAGTCATAGTGTCTCTGTTAAAATGTGAAATTGAGCTCTAAATTCTGCCACAATTCAGAGCAGCATGTCACCGCGACAGTCCACATTGCAGGGTGAAGAGAGTGACCCATCCCCAAGATGAGCCTGTGGGCGTTACCGCCACGTGAGTCATAGTGTCTCTGTTAAAATGTGAAATTGAGCTCTAAATTCTGTCACAATTCAGAGCAGCATGTCACCACGACAGTCCATATTGCAGGGTGCAGAGAGTGACCCACCCCCAAGATGAGCCTGTGACCGGAAGTGGGCGTTACCGCCACGTGAGTCATAGTGTCTCTGTTAAAATGTGAAATTCAGCTCTAAACTCTGTCACAATTCAGAGCAGCATCTCACCACGACAGTCCACATTGCAGGGTGAAGAGAGTGACCCATCCCCAAGATGAGCCTGTGACCGGAAGTGGGCGTTACCGCCACGTGAGTCATAGTGTTTCTGTTCAAATGTGGAATAGAGCCCTAAATTCTGTCTCAATTCAGGACATCATGGCTGGCTACTTTAAAGGGCAAGGAAGCTTTGACATCACACCACTATTGACACCAGACCATCATCATTGTACATCAGCACATGCGTGTATATATGTACATATTGATTAACGCATGTGTAACTTTAGTATCGTGGTCATTACCATCACATGGTTCATGGACATTACAATGAGATTGTTACGACCTTCAACACTTAGAACAGCCTAATATAAAGATGTGAACACCTCAGTATAAACCTACAGTCCCTGAGAAAGACCAAAATGAGAGTTAATGGAACATCAATTATAAATATTAACATCCCAACCAATCATGTTTCAATGGCTATACCATGTAATAGGTATGTGTAAACATAGGGGAAACAGTTCAGAATGGCTTTCTACATGGGTCATGATCATCACATGCAAAAGGAAAAGGGGCTCGCGATCGGGTACCCAGGATTAACACCTGAATGCCTGTTTAAAATCCCAACAAAGCATGTTTCAATGCGTATACCATGTGATAAGTATGCATAAACATAGAAGCAGCAGTTCTGAATGACTTTCTACTTGGGTCATGATTATCACAGCTCTCTCACATAGCACATATCGGATTGAATCATGTATAAAAATAAAGAACGCGCGTGCATTCATTTCGCATGTATCGAATTATGAATTAATGCCGGCACAGTTAGAACAACACCTCAAGGTTTGCATCCTACATGATGCATGCGCAGTTGTAAGATTCATAAACATAAAATAACAATATTAATAGAAATAATATGCAATGCATGCACATTAATGTTTTGTTCAGTGCATGATTAATACCTATTAGCGGCTGATCATGTACAAGTATAGATGCATACAACATACACTAGCTCTAGACCATGTGACGGTGCATAGAAAGCATTTTGAGGAGCTATGCATCTGATCGAACTTATATAGACGGCTGTATTTGTTATTATGCCACGCCCCCACCTTGTGCCATAGATTATATACGTATATCATCATGGGAAAGCTGAGCTGCTCATTGTGGTTACGTGACACTGGAATACCCTTCACAACTTCAACCGGCTACCGAGCGTCTTACCAATCAGAACACAAATAGCACGATGCATGCTAATCTCATAACTACAAAATAGTCTAGCAAACCCAGCTACGCGTTTCTTCAGAAGTGGATTACCGTGAATATTAGTGCACTTCACAAGCCCCACACATACGTGATACCATAGATAGTAAAACTATCTTGTGAATTGAAAGTTTGAAACGACATTTGTCATACATGTAGACTACGTTTATAAACTTATTAAATTAATTACAAGTGTACTAGTAATTTGGCGCCAAACTACCACGCGGAGTGGGCGATCGAGGTCGCAGGGATATCAGGCAGCTGCCAGCACACCAGAAAGAACTGGATGACGGACGTCAGGTTAGTCCAAAAGTATATTGAGATGTTCATAGTTCGTAAACCATTTTGTTTATGCCAAGACATTTTGACGATGCCTCACCCGGCAAATTGCCAGGACAGCGCAGCGTCCGCGGACTTGGATTTCAGGTAAGTTCACCGGCCATGGAATAGCAAGTCGTCGCTGATATACTAAGACACATCGATGAAGCTGTATTGCATCGCAAGGATATGGTGGAAGCCCCACTGAAATATAGGTAAGGCATATTTCAGAATTCTAGCAGTCAGAAGGAAGATCAGCACTTCAGTTCGGCTTGATGAAAGGTAAGCGATTGTGCGCTTTTTTCTAACGCAATCACGACCATGTATCGCGGCAGAGTTCGATGAAGACCTTCACGCTATTGTCGCTACAGTTAAAGGTAGAGCCTTAAATTCATAATCCTATTTATTCACCCTACCACCATATCCTCCTTTTACTAGGTGGTACAAGCGAACTCAGGGTAATTGAAGGCTATTAAGCTCAACAGCGTACGTCCTACCTATGTCTTGTTATGCTCTTTTCCTGCTGTAGCATTTGGTAAAAAGGTTTGTTATGCAGACAGAAGAAAGGCTATTGTGACGTAGTTGTGGGAGAAAGGGTGCCAAATGCTGATAGAAGAAGAGAAGCAGTTATGGGGGACATCAAGCCTACAATGATGTCAGAAGAGGAGAGCGACGACCAGAACGCTCAAACTCTACAACGTCGCCGTCCGTTGTGACGTTCTGACACGCTAAATGACTTGATTGATGACTTGGATGAACGAATAAAAGGAACTAGCAACTCGAGGCTCCATCCATAGAAGCAGAGAGTTGAAGGACCGCTCTTAGACGCATCCAGTCCACCAACTGCACAACCCTGGATGATTCGAGAGAAAGCTTGAACGTTATAACGCATTTTATGTTTTCTTTTATCGATTGTATTGATAATTTTATTATAAATTTGATCATGAGTACACAAATAGAAACAAGCTAGTATACAGTGAACAGATTCGGAGACGTTTCCAAATATGTGCTGAGTACGGAAGCGGACATGGTGCACGGAGACATATGTTAACAAACCCATAATAAGCGCACGTGATAGTATCGAGTATACGCAAAATATACGACATGAGATTCTGGTTCTATCCGCAAAATATACCAATGCGTATTCTTTGCGTATAGCATGTGTATATTCATATGTATATTTAGCATATACGCAGAGTATACACTATCGTATATCCAACTTGTAGCACAGTGTATTGAGATAGAGATCTACACTCTCCCACTTATAGCATGACTTTTTTTAATGAACATGGAGTGGAAACGACTGTCTTATCCTTCTACATGTATTTGAGTGGACTACCTTACATGATATGTATAGAGCCAATCGATGTTAAATCACTTCGGAATCCGTTTACACTTTATATAACTCATGCAAGCGCAGAAACACGCCACTTCTTAAACAAACACTGCACACGACTCATCGTAAGAGTGCAATGCATGCATGCACATGCATGCATGCATCCGCATGAATTCATTAATTCGACCAGTGAAGCTCCAACTCAGCAGTATATAATATAAATTTCATTCACCTGGCAGTGCAGAGCTTGCATGCATAGTCAGTTGCTCTCAGAGTATTCGTGTGTTGATATATGACATGGGCATCGCCGTGTCGTTCCAAGGGATATACAGACCATGCTACTTCTTCCGGCGTGAGGTGGCTATGCAGAAACCCTACTTCTACACATACGTGTACGTTTACGTGAAAGCATTAATTGATGTGCATGAGACGTGCAACACACACACACATACACACACTCACTCAACACACACACACACACACACACACACACACACACACAATTCACATGCAGATCACTGACGTATAGTGATTACCTACATGTAAATGGTATTGGCGGACTCGTAAGAGTGAATGGATATACAGTGTGTTTCAATGGGCCTGGTGGGGCCCAAACTCTCGATAATATATACTCTTCCGTCAACATAGTAAGCCGAAACCTCGGGTATTGAATGTCACAAACGTAATCGAACCCGTGGATTGTATATATGTGTGCTTGTGTTAAAGACTCCGCGATGGCAAATAGCCGGTGCCGGCAAACATTTTCCCCAGCAGCAGCGTCAGGCGATGAAGAGTCGTGTCGTATATAGGGCAGTTAAATCACTAATAAATGCACACCATAGACGGCCTGCATATCGCGGTGTGTACATAATGCTTGCGCCCCGTGAGGATTGCATGAGAGGGTGTGCAGGGCAAGCACAGCTTTATTAGTATTAGTTTAATTATGAGATCCAACTATCACTTCCGCAGATAAGGGAACCGCCCTCTGCAGTATATAAAGATGGTCTTCAATGCAACATGCGGATCATGTTAATTAATGGATATAGACGACTCGACGACTGGCGTACACATCAACGGCTCAGAACCTGTGTGCAGGTAAGGCTTGATGCATGCAATTCAAGATGCGTAGCACGGATCCGAGCGCGTCACATGATTTAGGGTCTGCATGTGACGTAATCCCACATTGGTTCAGTAAAACATCGTATGGAGCATTTAACGTGTTGGTAAAGCTGCAAGCCTGCTCCTTGTATAAAATACGTTGCCAATCAATGAAGCTGTTGTGCAATCTCATCTAATGGTTAATTGAATTCATGTGTGTGGGTCGCGCTTTCTCAATAAAAACGTGTGTGTGCGGGTGTGTACGGGAATTGGCATGCATGAGCTCACCCCTCAGTACTCTTGGTCCGCATAGCGGAGAGTATAAGTATAGTGAAAATGGGCTAGCGACAGAGCCAATGACAATAACACTGCACAAATGAAAATAAGAAATTAAGGATCCATTGGTCCATCGTAATGGCGATTGCGAAAAAAATGCTGACAATGCAGACGTCACGTCTCTCAACCCCGCACCTTCATAGATTAATTGTTACCCGGGTCACCAGGTTCCATTATGTTGCTGGTACGCAGACAATTGTAATTCTTTGGGTCCTCAGACCACCACAATCCCCTGCATCACTGATTCATTATGATATTTCACCTTACTCAAAGTCCTGGACTCCTGCCAATCGAGAATCACTCAGTGAGGCAGATAAAAGGATATAATCCATTGGGTAGTGGATTAGCATCCGTTGGGCTCATACATGTAGGTTCATCACAATATCCTGTACACACTGATTCATTATGTTGAGGCACTACCCCCTGGATGCTTTCAACCAATAGAGAATCACTCAGATGACAAAGCCCACTGAGACAGGTAAAAGGACGTAATGATCCAATGATGGGAGAGTTTTCTGTAAACCAAGTATTGAACTTCAGTCCTACCTGAAGTTCTGTTGGTCCAATACCTTGGCAGTCAATTCCCACCTCACCATCACCATCACTATAGCTAGCGGGATGCACAGTGCTATCAAGTGAACCAGTATGCTGAATGAAATCAGTGACATATCCTGCATCATAACATTCAGTGGTCATATTTTGGTCCATTGTATCAACAGGTAGTACTGTGGTTTGAACATATTGATATCCTATAGGAGAGTTTTCTGTAAACCAAGTATTGAACTTCAGTCCTACCTGAAGTTCTGTTGGTCCAATACCTTGGCAGTCAATTCCCACCTCACCATCACCATCACTATAGCTAGCGGGATGCACAGTGCTATCAAGTGAACCAGTATGCTGAATGAAATCAGTGACATATCCTGCATCATAACATTCAGTGGTCATATTTTGGTCCATTGTATCAACAGGTAGTACTGTGGTTTGAACATATTGATATCCTGACACTTCTTGGGGTGCATTACAATCATTGTTGGGTGGGTCCTCAGTGTTGTTGCTTTCAGTGTCTTCGTCACAAACTAAGTCATTTGAGATCAGTATGGGGCAGTCAGGCATCAGAACTCTGGGAACATGCCAATTGATCCCTTCACTGCATGTAGCCGTGGCAGGTGAGAGACATGCAGAACTATTAAATGCAAGTAAATTTAACAACTAATGCTTTACGACAAATCTGGATGCACACTGCAGAAGTAGAGGTGGAAACATGGTGCAGTCCAAGTACAGTGCATGTAATGCCGCTTATAATATACAAATATCAGACACTGAATTTACATGTAATTTGAAAAATGTACAAGACTGTTTTGTTGCTGATGTGTTCAAGCATAAACTGATGTCTATGTAAACTGTTTGCATTTCACTTCCAGTACAGTACATGTCGCTTACATGTATATGCACTATTTGACTCACATACCTATCGAGGTTTGGGGACATATACACCAATAAAGAGTTCTTGTCACCATAGCAATTTCTGTAATATAGGAAATGGGAAAGGGCACAGTTTAATTGCATACTATTGTGTTTCTAACTAACATGAATAGGATTTGATAAGATCAGAGCTGCAGCGAATCCACAGAACAGTACACAACACACACCAATATTCTGATGATATCAGTCCCGATATAGAAGTCCCGACTGATATCACTGGAATATGAGGCTTTAGCTTAGAGTCTATAGCCGGGTGGGATATCCCACTCGACGTATAGTTGGCGCGCGACCGAGGATATCACAGCGCTGGGCCCCATCTTAGGGATCGAGCTTAGTTAAGGCCCTACCCGGCCCGATTGCCCGCATATAGACGTTTGGCTCCACAAACCCGTGATCGACTGTGAGCTATTTTCACGTATTAAAAGTCACTAAAAAGTTCTAAAGGGTACAAAGTGCACATGCCTCCTTTCTATCGCTCTTCCAATCCCTGCATGCCTTTTCTCTTATCTTCCTCTTTCCCCCATACAAACGTCAGGTCTCATTCTAAGACCCTTCTCTTGCATGCTCTTTCCACCCGCCTGTTTCTTCCGCCTTCTCTCTCGCCCTCTCACTCGATTCCTCCCTGCTCCTAGCACCCCTGCCATACTCCCTCCCTCCTCCCCCCCCCCCCCCCCACCTATTCCGTTCCCTCATTCGCAACGTACTTGTAAGACCACTTGGCAATGCGTTTCAATTACAATGAGCAGCACGCTTATAACCGAACAGTGCTGTACTGTAGAAGGTGGTTCTAGATTACGAGATTACCTTGAATAGCGCGATGCTACAAGCGAAGCCTTCTTGAACAGCATTGTTTACTTAGTTAATCACGTGATTTTAGGCCCCTCTTTCCAGAGGGTGTGGCTCAGCGAGACTGTCAGTTTGCTGGCATACGTGAGTTACGTACTTGCGGAAACAGCGAGAGTAGAAGTACCGGATCGAGCAATACTTAATTACATACAGACAAAATCCAGATATCAGTCATCAGCCCCGGTTCTAGGAATTTGTTATGGGGGGCGCAAAACGCGGGGGGGGGAAGGGGTGCAGTCGGCAAGTTAAATGAACCAATTCGTCACTCACATGCACGCATTCTCAACTAAAACACACGACAAAAGGGTCCACTCCGCTCCTGCCCTGGCCTGTCGTGCTGCACCGCTTCGTTGCAACAACAACTCAGGGGCGGATCCAGGAATTTAGAAAGGGGGGGGGGGGGGGCACAGGAAGGGGGTGGGTGCGGGAGGGGGATGTGCCCCCTCCCGCGCGAAGCGCGGAAGCTTTGAGCAATATAGCAATACTGACACACATTCATAATGAAAAATTAGCACTTATCACTTAATACAAAAGCATGAAAGTACATGTACTACTAATACTAGTATGTAGCTAGTTTATGCATTTTTGTCATACAGTGAGGCGGAGAGCCTTCGTGGTCTCTTTTGAATGGTCGCGAAGCGTTAATACTTCTTTCATACGCAGTTACACGGTACGATTACGTAACATGAATATATAATTAGATGAACGGAAGGGGGGGCACGTGCCCCCGGTGTCCCCCCCCCCCCCCCCCCCCCCCCCCTAGATCCGCCCCTGCAACTGAGTAATCGGGACTTTTAAATATGACGCAACACGTATTTGCGTTAGTCGGGAAGAAGGGGAGTGGGCGGCAATTGCTGCCGGGGGGGGGGGGGGGGCGGCGGCATTCAGCATTTCATACGCGATGGGGAGGGCGGTCGCCCCCCCCCCCCCCCAAGGCTATGCTGGCTGTCAGTCTTCAGTTCTAATTAACCGTACCGGTGAGCAGGCTACAGCTGCATATCGCTTTAAGTTTGGAAGCCTCAGAGTCATACTGCTTTCCTTGCACACGCACGCACAGTGTAAATCAATTGGGAGTGTATATATTTGATGTTGAGTTACCTGCATTTTGCTTGACGGCAGTTTGTGATACCAACACTGTACTCATATCAGGCTTCCTCTCTGCAAACCCATGCAAGTGCATGCACTACGTTCCACATACCAGTACCAGATTTTGGAGAGAAAAAAATGAAACACCTCCCCTCATGGCACAATACTCCATCTCCAAACTTCACCTATAGAGATGTCCAGAACCCCTCCCGTTATGCCACAAGATCCATGCAGGTAAATAACAATATGCTCACATGTGTGACACTTAGAGCATGTGTTTAGTATAAGGGAATGACGTAAAATTCATGTGCGTATTATGTTACAGGTGAGTGCATCTATAATAATTATGTGCTATAAAATACATATATGCATGCTGTACATATGTGTGTACGTACAGAAAGTGTGTGTCAGTATACATTACAAGTGAACACACTTATTCCTTTAATTGTAATACAGTTGGATATGCTACTAATAACATAACATTTTTACAGACTGGTAAGATGGTGGTGTTCTCCAGAGATTTATGCATGTCACTGCACAGCAGCCTGTGGTTGATGGGCGGGTAACATTGGTAGAACTGGTTGCCCCAGGAAATGGGAATCAGGATCAGAAATGGGGAGAGGTTTGATGAGCCACAGAGAGCAGTCCTCCATACACTCTGGATCTTGTGGTGCAATCATATTTTCAGTGTTCTCTTGCGTCACACAAGATTCATGAATGCCTTCCGATTTACTGTCCCCTGAAGCATCTTTTATATTGTTGTGTTTTTTTATATTATCCAAATATTTGTACTGTAATGGAAAAAGATAGCACATGTAGTAGCATCATATACATAATGAAGCCATCAACAAAGTTGATATACATGTAGAAGTTTCAGTTACGGAGGGGTTTATGGAGGTAGCCATTGTACAGTATAGCTCCCAGCCAAATTAGTCATTTTAACAATTTCGGCAATGTGTATAAATTGCATAAAAGCAAACTAATGCATGCCACCATCTGACATATAGTTGAGCTTTATCAAAATGTTACATTGAATCTGAAATGAGGAATAAAAGATTATCAAACAATTGTTTAATTTGATATTTTATTTTCCATCTTTCACATTCAATGTTATAGATCAACCAGTATGCTTTTTATGCAATTGTATTTCATGTGACTTATTCAGCTGCCAGCCACATTATATTCTGTTTCATCATTTCAGGTTCAATGTAAACATTTTGATGTAGCTCAACTATATGTCAGATGGTGGCATGCATTATAGTATGCATTTATGCTATTTTATACACCAAATTTCAATGTCAAATTTGTGAAAATGACTAATTTGGCTGGGTGCTCATTCCAGACCCTTTTGCGGGACCTCCAATGTTCCCCTACCCCAAACTCCATTGCATTGGACTATATTTTCTCTGCAAAGGTGGGTCCTAATTACAATAATCTGCATACATGTCTGCTCTTAATGTGTACCATTAAAATTGATAGATATCCTGCCTAAAATTGACTGCCAGTTGTTTCACACTTTCCATCCTCAACCTTTGACCCACTTAAGTAAAGCACCATCGCACTTACTTCATCAACTGTCATCAGCATGCCCATGTGTTCAGTAATTGCAAGGTTATTGCTTTGCATGTTTCTTTTATTGAACAAATACTACAGTTATCAGTTATGCAAATGCTTATTGAAGTACATGCATTGGCGTAATGATGGGCATGTGCCCCCGGGCTCCAAATTGGGAGAGAAGCCAAAAAGGGACAAGGGTGGGAGTCAGTTGAACAAGCATATGTGCACAAATCAAGATTATATAATTGTAATCGATGCAGTGTGTCAATCAGTTATCATCTAATTGCTATGTCAGCGTGATGTTCTTATCCAGAATGTTATCAAAATGCTATATAAAAATGTGTGTTAACAATGTCAGGAATGAGGAAAAATGGTGCATAGAACCAAAAAAGGAAAGCTAAAGCCATAAGGTACATATTGAGAAATGGCCCATCATCTTGCTTATATTTTTTAATTGAATTATAAGCAGGTTTACTATGTACTAAATATCGGTCTGATTCTAAGAGCCACCCACGCAGGCGCCGGTTCTTCACAAGAGGTGATCAAGTATAGTTGCGACGAACTGATCGACAATACCAAAGTAGAAAAAGCGGTCTGTGCTCTCTTCCTAAACTCCGCTTGTTGTTGGTCTTCAGCCAACCTTTCCGATCCATCTACAATCCCCCACAGACCCTTTGACAACAGAAGGTGCTTCATTTGGAATTTCCACGTCATCCAATTACTGGAATCCAGCTTGTCTATCGACCACTTGCAACTGTCGACTTCCGAAACCATTCTTCTCTAGCTGACGTTTATTCTCAAAATACAACAACCAACAGAACGTTACAGTTGAACCTCTTCACTTACGTCTAACTCTATATAATCGCTCGCGCAGCGATTAGACGTTGACTGGGCCCATAACCTGTTGTATTGATCAGTTTGATAAATATCACAGAGCTATACAAAATCACCAACTCAGGTATACGCGTACACAGTTAGGTTACCAGGAGAAACACTAATAACTAAACTTGTATTAATAACTACAAGAAAATTACGTCAATTTATACGTATCACAACGAAGGTTTCAATCGAATATATTAAATACAACAGGACACTAGCCCTTGGCCACCTTCTCTTTAATTGCTAAATAATGATTAATATAACCGTTAAGTTTATTAAGGTTTAAGTTAATTAAAGAAAAACGTCTTAGCAAATAGTTGATAGTTACTGAATACATATTCCACATTCCCACTTGGCAGGTGGATCAAGGTTTTTATGAATCCAATTGCCCTGAGTACGAAAAAAAACTGAGAGGGGTTTGTTGAAATATTAATCGTCGAACCTCCTTCCCTTTGGATCCTTGAGTATCATGGATGGGCGGTCCACATTTGCCACCATTGCCATGTCGATAAACGGCTAAACCGAAGGCTGTCTTTTGAATGTGGAGAGTCAGCAGTCTGAAACTTGTGACCATGCCAGCGTGTACAGTGTGTACTCCCAGGAGATGTTTATGCACGTCCAAAAACATTTATGTTGGATGGTTGTCTTAGAAATGAACAAGATCGAATGACTAATTATATGTGTTTCCCAAAATACACGTAGTGAATTGAAGTTGATACGAGAGGTCAAAAGTCTTCCTTAAAAAACCCACCCTTTTTCAATGCTGTGTGCGTATGTTGTGTTGTGTGTGCGAGTGCATGTTTACGTGTATATATGTGCATGTTATATGTGTGTATGTGACAAATAATGACCTGTACATGTACATGTATACCCATTTTCACTATACAGTATAAATTATTCTAAAGAATAACAACATAGCCATATTCACTATATAGTTGAGGAGGAATGCAATATTGCCCATATGTCAAGTCCTCCACACTAAATTTGAATATATTAATATGTTTCTTATCAACAAACATATACGGGCCTTCCAAAAAAAAGTATTTTCACATGCATGTATTTCTTTCTGTTTGGGAAAAGCTTTGCACCTTGTGAATGTGACGCAACTCTTCATTTGGATTGGAAACCCAACCACACATCCATCCCATGTAGGTTTCATTTGACATACCATTCGGTATTTGTTGTCACACGGCTATACTCCTTATAGCCTCTTTCTGCAATGACTCCTTTATCAACAAAGTGGAATTGAAATACATCCCTCAGTACATAGTACATGTAGCTGTATGTAGTGTTCCATAGGATTGACCCTCTGCACATACATTGCATGCTCACACATGCACACACATGTGGCTAATAGTTTATTAAACAATGAGGGCGTGGTCAAGATCGTGCACATGGTTGTAGTTGGGGTGAGGATACTCTTCCTGCCCCAGCAAGGGAGTATCGGGGAGTGCTGTACCGCCATCAGCAGGGTCTGGGGCTCTACCCCAGAAAGCTCTGCAATTTTATCATTTTGAAGTCATGAAAACCCTCTAAAATAGCACTATTGCTATTTAACCTGATGATTTGATTTTGTGCTTTGATTTAAACTATATCAAATATGATAATAGCACGTGCAACTAGCTACATTGTTAAATCTCTAAGTACTATATAGTCATTGAATGACATGATGTCCTCAAAACATGCCAAACACTTCCAACCTATGCTCATTCAGACTTACAAATTTGTTCATACATGATGCAATTGACAGAACTTCCTTTGAGAGTGAAGTAAATAATCATTATGTTGTTCAAGCGCATTTGAGACATAGTGGAACATAAATAAGTCTTTACCCTACGTAGTACGAATCTGGTCTTGAGAGCTATCGTAATGGAGCCAGCGCCAGTTGGATAACCACTTAGGGTTAAAAGCACGTTTTACCGTCTTTTCTTGTCGAACTGGCGCATTGGAAAGACAGAATTCCACGGCTGATTTGGTGCATCGCCCACGATTGGTGGTTTTAAGGTTTCTAACTCTGACCAGCCGCTAACGCACATTTGCAATAAACTTTTTAAATTGATTAGAAATGTCTTTTAAATTTATAATTTATGCTCTTGCCAAAAACCTGTACGACTTTGGCCATACAGGCCATAGCGTTTGCTACGGCCCTGCTGTGTCAACTTACCAAAGGGAGTAGCATGATAGGGAAAAATCATTGCCAGAAGCCAATGCAGGTACACCCTTCCAAAATATAGATAAACTTACAGTATCTGCCTGGTACATCCTTTTTCATCAAGCAGAGGCAAGACAGTGTTGCATGTTGCACTACACTAGCTATATTCAGGGAATTAAATGAGTGTACAAATACTCCTACAGAAGGGTATTGCAATAGCATGATGTGATCATTATATACTTTGTACGTATTATGAGAGGGCTGGGAACAGCAATATGATGAGTACATGTGCAGTGTACACTGGTTTAATATATTGCATTCAACTAATGCGACATAGGAAATGAAAAATTGGGCTGATGAAAAAGCAGGTCAGTAAGACCAAGGTTGCCCATAGCAATGAATATTATTGAACATACAATTTTGATTTTGAAATGATTACAGTTTGCAGTAGGTCAGGGCCCTGTGGTAAATTTACACAGACATACTGATGTAGTCTGGTGGCATTCAGCACTGCTCAATGCCAGTCATCTGGTCCCCAGACTAATACTGAAACAAAGCTGTGACACTCAACAAGGAGTCCAACTTAAAAATAAAATGAAACAGGCTTAAACCTATATAATACATGTATAAATGGAACGTTCTATACCTATTTTGAACCGATTTGGACACTCCTACCTGAAGATGTAGCCGTTTTGAACCCTACGGGGTACCGGACCTTGTAACGTCGGTACCCCGCATGTGTAAAACACCAAAATGTATTTTCACATATAGTAATGGTGTGGTATGTTGTGTTAAAAATAGGATAGCGTTAATATTTCGGAAGATGTATCGATTTAAAATAAAATCCACAAGACGCATTTTTTTATAGAACATTCCATATATATTGAAATTGCCATTTTGTGCATATATATCAGCGTGGTTGTGTCTACATGCGTCATATATCGAGCTGCTGGCAGACTGACATTGCCACTCGTTTGGTGCAGTACTGATATGGGATAGCGCTGTACTCGGGCATCGGGCGGGTTGCCACAGCGCACAGATAACGTAGGCTTTACCATTACTGGACTTGAAAACCAACTCTATAAACTAAAGTTAGGTTGTGTAATCCCAATTCCTAAACGAATACTCTATTGTAACAAAATCCAAGATCAGAACTCTCGTTACCATAAGGAGGGTGTGTGTGTAAGGGGGGGAGGGGGAGGAAACCCTATACCAATATGTAAGCTGTGAGCGACATCATTACTAGATTAGCACTTGCACTGCACTCATTATTAAGATATCATTAATGATTGATTTGCGAGTTCCAGTTAGTGACCAAAACTAAAAAAAACTAAAATGTGACCATTAATACATTATGAGATAGGTATTGCTATTTTTCAATAAATTCAATTTGTTTTATACAAGATAGAAATTAAAATGCTGTCTTAATGTAATGAAGCACACGTATTATAAATCATTTTGAGCGCGACACACTTGTAAACAAGCTGATGCTGAAGAAGCAATATTTCAGAATGGAGATGAAGGAAGGTAGTTCTATTGAAGCTCACATTAAAGCGATGAAGGAGCTCACAGATAAGTTAGCTGCTATTAAAGCACCAATCTCTGAGGAAGATCAAGTTGTAACTCTCCTGGGAAGTCTACCTTCTAGCTACTCAACTCTTGTAACAGCGTTGGAGGCAAGAGATGCTGTCAGCTTGAGTTATGTCCAACAGGCCCTCATCCAGGAGGAGCAGAGAATGAATGTGGTGGACAGTAAATCAGATGCTGGACAAAGTGCAGTGTTTGATGAAAAAACAGGACGGGCATTTGTAGGGAAGCAGTCTCAACAATGTCAAAAGGGAAGGCAACAGAAGGTGTGTTACCTATGTGGAGAGACAGGTCACATACGCTGGAATTGTCCAGAGAATCATCAAGAGAGATCACTGTCAAAGCCCAAGCATATAGCCAAGCCTGTTAAGACCATGGAGGAGGATTCTGAATTGGCTTGTGGAGCATCGTCTAAGTCATACAACAAAGAAAATTGGATAGTAGATTCTGGAGCATCTAGTCATATGACTCAGACGCAAGAATTCATGGTGAACTATGAAGA
Organism: Ephydatia muelleri; assembly: GCA_013339895.1. Classification (NCBI taxonomy): domain Eukaryota; kingdom Metazoa; phylum Porifera; class Demospongiae; order Spongillida; family Spongillidae; genus Ephydatia; species Ephydatia muelleri. The sequence continues at coordinate 3,272,665 of JABACO010000004.1, read as the reverse complement.
GTTTGGTACACCACAGAAGGTATGTCTTGGAGATGGTCGTACTTTAGAGGCCTTTGGAAAGGGAAAGGTCATAGTCACAATGGTCTTTAAAAGGTGTGAGCGGAAAAAGGTTACTATGTATGATGTTTTGTACGTTCCAAAGTTGGCATGTAATCTGTTTTCTGTTAGAGCAGCTGCTGCAAAAGGCAATACTGTAAAGTTTGACGACTCTGGGTGTTGTATATGGGATAGAAGTAGAAATTTGCTGGGCACAGGGTCACTGGTGGAAAAGCTGTACTATTTGGATTGTGAAACAAACATAAGTCAAGAAAAGGTGTCCATTGCATCAGGATTCCCAGTCAACAACAAGATTAATCTCTGGCACCAACGACTTGGACATCTAAATGAACATCAATTGAAGGAGATGGCTAGTCAAGATCGGGTGAAAGGACTACGCATTCCGTGCAATACTAGAATGTCATTTTGTGAAAAGTGCGTTGAAGGAAAGATGGCCAGAAAACCTTTCCAATCAGTGGGAGAGATTCGAACAACAAGGAAACTACAGCTCGTACATAGTGATGTGTGTGGACCAATGCCTACGGAGTCGATTGGTGGCAGTCGATATTCTGTGACTTTTGTTGATGACTACTCAAGGTTTTGCAGGGTCTATTTCATGAAAAGGAAGTCAGAAGCCTTTGACAAATTTAAGGAGTTCGAGCGGTGTTCCACTAATGAGTGTGGACTCTCCATAGGCATTTTTCGATCGGATAATGGTGGGGAGTATATCTCTAAGGAATTTGAAAAATTCTTGTTGGACAAAGGAATACACCATGAACTGTCAGCACCATACTCACCTGCTCAGAATGGAGTTGCTGAAAGGATCAATCGAACTTTAATGGAGTCTGCACTTACAATGATGGCCCAAGCTGGACTGTCAGACAAATACTGGGCAGAGGCAGTAGTGACAGGTACATATTTACGGAATCGTGTGCCTACTAGATCCTTCAAAGAAAAGACCACACCATTTGAGAAATGGTACGAAAAAAAACCTGATCTTAGTCATCTAAGAGTGTTTGGGTGTATGGCGTATGCTTATATCCCTGACGCTAACAGGAAGGATAAACTCAGCAAGAAGGCTGAGAAGTTGCGATTCATTGGCTACAGTCTTCAAACTAAGGCGTATCGTCTGATTAATAATGATACTGGAAAGATTATTGTTCGTCGAGATGTTATTTTCAATGAATCTGATTTTCAGTATGATTCAACAACTGGTACTGTAGGTGCAGAGGGAATTACTTTCAAAAGAGATGAAGTAGTAATTCAAGAGATACCTAAAGAAGTGGAATGGCCTGAACAAGTTCAAGAAGAAGTGGAGCTAGAGCAGGAGCAACAGGTGCAGGAAGATGCTGAACAAAGTCGCTATCCTAGGAGAATGAGAATTGCACCAACCAGGTATGGAATTGATGAATACGTTGGTACTGTTCTGATGACACAATTAGAGGAACCACAAAGCATCACAGAGGCACTGGAGAGTGATTTATCAGAGCAATGGAGAGAAGCAGCAGATTCAGAGTATCAGTCGCTTATGCAGAATGAGACATGGGAACGTGTGGAATTACCTAAAGGACGCAAACCTGTTGGATGCAAGTGGGTATTCAAGGCAAAACGAGGAAGCGATGGCAAAGTTCAACGATTTAAAGCTCGACTTGTGGCAAAAGGATTTACTCAAAAACATGGAATAGACTATGACGAAACTTTTTCACCTGTTGTCCGTTTTACATCTGTTCGTACATTACTAGCATTTGCTGTTCAAAATGGAATGATGGTACATCAGATGGATGTAGTCACTGCATTCTTAAATGGAACACTAGAGGAAGAGATCTATATGGAACAGCCACCTGGATACATCAAGAAAGGAGAGGAACATTTGGTTTGCAAACTCAAGAAGTCAATCTATGGATTGAAACAGTCACCTAGATGCTGGAACAAGGTTTTCAATGAGTACATGACATCTCTTAGCTACGAACAATGTGCAGCTGATCCTTGTGTGTTAGTCAGGACTGAAGGAACAGAAACCACAATAATTGCTGTGTATGTTGATGACTTAATCATCATTGCAAAGAATCCAGAAACAATGGAAAGGATTAAAGGCAGTCTGACTGAGCGATTCAAGATGAAAGATCTTGGAAAACTTCACTACTGTCTGGGGATCAACATTGAGTACGATGAAAACAAAAGGTGTTTATGGATGCATCAAAGGCCATATATTCAATCATTGTTGGAAAGGTATCAACTATCAGAAGCAAAATCATCTTGTACTCCAGCTGATATCAATGTGAAACTAGTCAAGGATGATGGAGCTGCTATCAGTGTGCTACCAATCAATGGTAGGGAGTTTGCTTTATGCAGCTATTGCTACCAGACCTGACATAGCCCAAGCAGTGGGAGCTGTGTCTAAGTTTAATTCCTGTCCTACAGAAACTCATCTAACAGGAGTAAAGCGTATTCTTCGTTATCTTAAAGGAACAATTAATCTTGGACTGAAATTCGAGAAAACGGCTGATAGCAGTATTATTGGATTCTCAGATGCTGATTGGGCAGGAGATTTGGACAATCGTCACTCCACTTCAGGTAATTTATTTGTAATATCTGGAGGAGCTATCAGCTGGCTTAGCAAGAAACAACCAGTAGTTGCACTGTCAACCACTGAGGCAGAGTATGTGGCACTTGGGGCAGCCACGCAAGAGGTTGTTTGGTTAAGGAGACTATTATCGGATATCAAAGCCTCACCAAAAATGCCAACTATCATCAGTGAGGATAACCAAGGCACTATTGCTATTGCAAGAAATCCAGTGTATCATGCACGTACAAAACACATTGACATTAAATACCACTATGTTTGTGAGGCCTTGATGGATGGAGTCATTGATTTGGTGTACTGCCCTACACAGCAGATGACGGCAGACATACTGACAAAACCGCTATCACGTGATCAATTTGAAACTCTTCGGCACGAAATGGGACTGAAGGATATACCACAGTAGTGACAAGTCAATTTAAGTGGGAGTGTTGTGATACGTATAAATTGACGTAATTTTCTTGTATTTATTAATACAAGTTTAGTTATTAGTGTTTCTCCTGGTAACCTAACTGTGTACGCGTATACCTGAGTTGGTGATTTTGTATAGCTCTGTGATATTTATCAAACTGATCAATACAACAACCTTGACGACCATTAATAGTCAAGATGGCACCAATATCCTAACGTGATCTTGTCTGAAGGCACCCCAAACCAGAAATGTCTACGTACAGTGTACTGTAAAAAACAAATGGCATGAAGAAGGGTACCACTGTGCTGCAATTCATAATAAAGAGTGGCAACTCAGTTTGTTGCTAAGAGTTAATTTTAACAAACAGTGGAATACAATAATTAGGTCAGTTTTGTGCATGATGTACATGTCTATGAGAAACTATATTTTGTTTATCAGAACCAAAATGTTCAATGTAACAGTATATATATATATATGGGTCAGTTTCCGAGAAAATGAAAAGTGGCTATATATATAAAAAGTTATAAAAATGCTTCACGTTTGAATCGCTAAAACTCCGTAAAGGTTTAAGCAATCAACTTCCTATTTCGAACACATCTTGCCACACCATTCCTCTCTACGAAAATCGATTTTGGTGTCTTACCCTTGCTCCTTGCCGACGTTACAAGGCACAGTACCCCGAGGGGTTCAAAATCCAGGTAGCTCCCTGCAGGAATGTCCAAATCACTTCAAAATCGATATGCACGTAAAGGAGTCCTGTCACTGTTTATTTCTGCAGATCGTTGATTTTTACCTTATCCGTTATGGAGATACAGCAATGCAAAGTAAAGTCCTCGTTTCCCACTCGAATCGCGCCTTTCTCAGTCCCACTCGGGAGAATGGAAGCGGTTCAAGGACTGAGAAAGGCGCGATTCGAGCGGGAAACGTGGACTTACTTTGCATTGCTGTATCTCCATAATGGAATAGGTAAAAATCAACGATCTGCAGAAATCAATAGTGACAGGACTCTTTTACGTGCATATCGATTTTGAAGTGATTTGGACATTCCTGCAGGGAGCTACCTGGACTTTGAACCCCTCAGGGTACTGTGCCTTGTAACGTCGGCAAGGAGGAAGGGTAAGACACCAAAATATATTTTCGTAGAGAGAAGTGGTGTGGCACGAAGTGTTCGAAATAGGAAGTTGATTGCTTAAACCGTTATGGAGTTTTAGCGATTCAAACGTGAAGCATTTTTATAACTTTTTATATATATAGCCACTTTTCATTTTCTCGGAAACTGACCCATATATATATATGCAATTTTTGCATCTAACAACCTTTCTAAACATATAAATGAAGTGGCAAAATTTAATAACTAGTGGTTAGTTAATAAAATTCAAGAGTAGTCCATTTCCATACGTCATTTAATTCTAACTTTGTTTTGAATACATTAGAAACACCACTACTTAAAATTCAACACAAATTCAAATTACACTACCCGTATGTAATAGCAATGGCAAACATGCTATAGGATGTCCTTCTAACACCATCACTTTACTGGTGACGGCCGATTTCTGCATATGAAATGCTCAGAAATCAATGAAGTTCCTTGAAGGTTACTTACATGTACTAAACTGGTTGCAATGATAAAATTTGTTTTGGTTAAGCACCCTTGATTTTTGTCTTCATTAATTTGTATTTGATTGTTTTATTTACTCTTTTCAGCATACAGGGATCAAACTGGCGCATGCAATCCCAATACCACACCTGCATCTAAACATGCATAGTCATGTCATGTCATAGTCCAATATTGAGATTCATCATATCAAATTGATAAATATTGAATTATAAATCGAAGAGCGGTCAGAAGCCTGGTGGATGACTACAACCATTTTGGGCGGCTAAGCATAGTCAGACAAACACGTGTAAAATCGACGAGCTCTGAAATCTTGTCCTTATGTGTTGCACACAAGTTTTCACTATAAAATAAGCTTATTCTATCTCCACCGTGTTTTTGCAGTGTATTTTGTAGTGTAATACATCACTCATAACTCATTGCCTTTGTAATGCACAAATATATGTGCTAACACATTTCTGTGTGCCAAAGACTTACATGTACATTGCAGGCTAGCTTCCGATTGATGCCAAGTCAAATACTGTTAGGCTACAAATATATATGTGTGTAAAAGGCCTAGGGGTGTGACTGGTTGAAGTGCCAGGAGAGAGCATTCACTAGTAAGTGCCTTCTACCTGTTTGAAACGTGTTTGTACTAAGAGGCTTACATGTATGTGGATAGGTTTGCTGATAACAGACGTGTAGTGTGCTTGTTCTCAACTTTTCACCATGTTTGTTACATGAGAAAGGGTTTATCCCTATTCTCCCCACTGGAGGCAATTTTTCAATAGCATTTCAACTGCTAGAATGTGCAGTGGCCAGAAACCGCATTGTGCAATATTTACATGGCACATTTATTTGAGTGGAAACCCTTTCTAAAAATCAAGAGGACATGCACAACAATTTTTTACTGCTAATCGTGATACAGTTTTATGCTATAAACGCTAATAGCTGAGCATTGTGACACTCACCTTAGTTTTTCTCTTAAAGTTTTATCAACATTTTTAAAATGATTTTGATTAGACGCGCATCTGCCATCAGAACCAACACTAAAAAAGAGAAAAGGTTGTAGGTGTACATAATCAGATTGGAAATGTTTTTCCCTAGTGTAGCTGCAGTGTAAGTATTATTGTAAGAAGTGATTATTCATAAGCGACGAGCCAAATAGCAAGTTTTCAGTCCAACAATCGAAGAACAGAAAACATATCAATACACACAAGGCATTACAAATGCTTGTTTGGCCAACATACTGTCGTTGTTTGCACACTCAAGTTTACAATATGCCGTGTGCTGCATGTGTCCTTATATGCAGTCTACGTACAACATATATGTGCATGTGGCTTTGGATTGCAACATTGCCATTCATAAAATATAGCAGCACATGTAATGCAATGACCAGTGTAATTGGATTGACATCATCACGTTGATACCTTTCCCCACACGCCCAGGTGACCCTAGGCAATCCTGACCTAGTTTATGCACTACTTGCTGGTGCTAATTTTGCTAACTGAATGTTGATATTATCCAACAAACATGTACACAGTGCGGTGATCTACATGTAAGAACACAGTAGCAATGGTCTCAAATAGATTGCTGCACATGTCCATTGTTGATGAAAACAGATAATGATTTCGTTTATACCATACAGGTAGTTGCAATCATAAACGTGAGGATGACCTCAATGATAATGTGAAGTATCAATTATAGGATTGCAATTCGATTATGAAGAAATGGTCACACTACATGTATCAATGAACTTACCACAATATAAATTGTTTAGCATTGTTTGGAGATGCACCAATGAATACAAGAGGTTCCATATCACCACTTGAGTTGCTATAGTATCCTTGCTCAGAAAACCTAGCACTGCAGTGGGTGATGCATCATAAAGACAATGAAGTCATCAAGGGCCCTCCCTCCTTTCTTTCAAAATAGAGCTGCAAAGTTGAATAAATGCACCAATACTTTTCCACAAACAATAAGCTGTCCCAAAAAACGTTTCATCTGTAACTGATCCCCTGTCCAGACAACAAGAGTCAACTGTACAATACAAGGAATGTTCTTTGAGATTTTGATGCTTGTATATATAGCATCCAAGTCAAATCAATAAATATATATCATTCTCAAGGTTAACTCAATCGATGTCCTATTTTCAACATACCACATCATTGCTCTATGTGTAAATATAGTTAGGTGTCTTGCACAAGCACGATGCTGATGTTATAAGGTCCAATACCTCTTGCCCTTTTCATGAAGCGTCACATCTTCAGGTAGGAGTGTTCAAATCACTTCAAATCTGGTGTACATGTACATGTACATAGTGGGGTCCTGTCGCTATTGATATCTTCTGCTCTTTAATTTTTCTTTATCCATTACAGTGACACAGCTGTGCAAAATAGTTGCACGTTCTCCTGCTCAATTCTTTCTCTATACATTCAATTGGAAGGGGTTTGCGAACAAATCAATAGCCGCAGGACCCTTCTACATACACCCTGCACTGAATTTGAAGCAATATGAATGCTCCTACCTGAAGATGTGGTTTTTGAACCCCATAGGATATTGGACTTCATAAAGTCGACACCGTGCTTGTGCAAGACATCAAAATATATTTACACACCGAGAAATGGTGTGGTATGAAGCTAAACAGAAAGTTCATAGTGTTTACTGTACAGAAGATGTGAATTGAATGCTATATACAGTAGCAGTCAAATTAAACATCACACATCGGCTTAGTGGTACGACCGTGCGACGAATATGTGGCTTCGTTTGGCTCTGTATCGTTTAAATGCTGACTATTTAGCACATTGCAAGTCATCGTTTTAGGTTAGCTTTTATATTCGTTTGCAATTACACATGTGCTTCAGTTGATAAAGATGATTATTTGAAGCTCCGCATGTTATGTCTTGCTAGCAAAGGCTACAAAACTCCTACAATACGTAACCTACTGAAGGCCGAAAATCTATCGTGTACTCACAAAAACATATTTTTGTTTTTGAAGAGGTACGCGAAAACCCACAGCATCGCTAGAAAGCCGGGCTCAGGGCATTTGCCCAAGGTGATTGCAGAAATTAAGACCTAATTTGAGCAACAGATGCGTATCGACAACGAAACTAACTCCACCGTCCACCGGCTATTAGAGTCACGTGGCTAATAGATAAGTCTTTGCACTGTTCTTCACTGCAGGAGATCTCTTGGATGGACATTTCGCGGTAGCACATACTACCAGCTCATACGCAATGTTAATAAACAGAAGCGGCTGGTGTGGGCCAAGACGAATTTAATGGATGCAATTTTAAACACGTTTTGTGGACTGATGAGTGTAGTGTCCAAATGAAGAGCCACAGACAATTTTGCTGCCGGCAAATCGGAGACGCTCCAAAGCCTAAGCCAAAGTACATGTACAGGTCCTGTATCATGCAAGCACACGATGCAAAGACGAAGGCTAAGTCCCACCCGCTAGTTACCACTTTTTAGGTGCTAATATAGGTTACGTTTGTTGAATAGTTTTGGATAGTCTTTTTAGATCGTTCTGCATTGTCGCCAGATTGTAGCACTAAGACGATGTGTGATGTTTAATTTGGCCGCCACTATAAGTACATAACGGTCAAAATCTAGTGGAAATGCTCCACATGCCTTAAATCAATCTTGCAGTTATTTTATTGAATAACCCTTTGGCTGAAAGACTTGAAATGCCCTAACCAACTTGTATCAAACAAAGCATGCATCGGCTGTCTGATCAAATTAGAATTACTTCATAGTAGATTACCCATTCACTCCCACATGTGTTACCATACTATGGTCAATTTAAAAATGTATGCAGGAACAGAAAAGGTTCGCTGGTCAAATAGAAACTGGACTTAATACAAATCCCCAAGCAAATACGGTATTGATATACAGACATGTACATCCACTCAGACAATGTGCTAGTTAATTAATGGGCTAGCGTTATTGTCAAACCCCTACACAAAATAACTTTTATAATACATATTACACCACATACATGTACATGTAGTTTTATGCTGTGAAAACTAACAGCTGAAGTTTTTGAAACTCACCTTATTTTGGTACTGGAATTTTCGTAAACATAGCACAAATGAACTAAACTTGATGTGCATCCAGGGTCTGAATGAACACTAAAAAGTGGTAGAGGGGGGGGGGGGGGGGGGGGGGGTACATGTACATGTATGTCCTAAATGGTGAAAGAGCCCAGAACCAGCTTTGTGACCTTATGGCAATTTACCAGAGGTACGACATATCAGCACTGACAAGACCTTGCAACATTTTTACAAATCACTTGTGCAGTGTTATTGTTTGCACACTTACACGTATCTCTCAAGTGTATGTGTGTATACAGCTAACACATGCATCTACTGTAGCACAACCACATACACACACCAAATACACCATATGTACATAACAGCTGTACATGTATACAGAGATGCCCTATGCATGTAATATACAATTAATCTTTAAAAAAACTATACATGCACATTTCCACAAACAAACAAATGAAACTGCACACAACCGCAAGAAGCATGAACACACATACACAAACATGCCCACAAATACCCATACACACATATACACAAACATACATTAATGCAACACATAGTACTTGCACATATGGACTGTGTACAAATACATGTGCAATTCACACAGGCACAATGTAACCACATTTCTTTTCATTTAAAGCACCTACCTTTCTTCATATGGTGCAACAAATGGTTTGATAACTTGATTCACTGCATTGGTATCTTTCTCTGTGCAATCACTACATCTTGCATTTGATTGCACACATTTCGTTACTACATGTAGTTTATCAGCTACATGTATTTGACAAGCCAACTGTTCTATATTGTTAATCAATTCGCTTTTATACTGGAGCAGTGGTGTCGGTAAAGGAGTGGGACATTTCGTTTCCAATATAGCAGGTGATTCATGAAGGTCTGTTCCTTCATTTTCCATAATTTTACCATCAGATTTCTTCATGGGGATTTTGATTTCATGATCCTCACTGCACACACACACACACACGATTATCTAACACAAAACACAATACCATCTCTGCATCCCATCTTCCCTCCTCCCAGTTTCGGAGTATTTAACTGGTGGTGGGAGTGTGACACTGATTAATACTGTGTTTTTAAATAAGGTAGCACATAGTGTACACAGCCAGAAAATGCTGAGAGGTAATGCTCTTCTCCAAATCAGGCAAATAGTAATATAGGACTCCCTCTATGACATATTAATGTACACTGTACATCTACAGTGCTACTTTTGGTCAACTGGATAAATCATACTGTCAAATGCATTATGCCTAAACTAGGATTTATGATTCAAACAAACTGTGTATCGGTCTATACAATGACATACATGTAGCTGAAAACTGTACAAATGGTCTTGATTTGATACTTACACCAAATTTTCATGCACTGAGTACTAATCTTACTTTGAATTGATTGCATGAGTGTCCGGATGAAAACTTTACATTAAGATATACAGCAATTATCATGTATATCAACATAACTCTTTAAAATATGCGTCTAGTGTTGATGGGACAGAAACTGCACATGCGATCTGAATCATTCAAATGGCACTGAAATTAAATTCAGTGCAGAGATACATTTTACAATGCTCAACTGTTAGTTTTCACAGCATATAACACTTGTTAACTTTTAATACATGTACTGGAAATGAAAAAATGATCACATAGGAGACAAACATTGTCTCAGTCTAGGAAATGTATTGATGTTGATAAAAAGATGTGATTACACATGTACGTGTACACATCTCGGGTAAAACATTTTGATGTTGCAAGGCGACATTGCAAACAATATAGCCTGTAATTACTTGTCCCCAGGCTTTATGGCATTGCACTACACGCTGAAGTACCGCCATATTATAGGTAGATCCAGCACGCCAACATTACAAAATATTCTAAATGTTACTTGATCTGAAAAGCGTAGTGAAGGGTAAGTTATCATGATAAACGTATCATACGTACCCGCTAGTTACCACTTTTTAGGTGCTAATATAGGTTACGTTTGTTGAATAGTTTTGGATAGTCTTTTTAGATCGTTCTGCATTGTCGCCAGATTGTAGCACTAAGACGATGTGTGATGTTTAATTTGGCCGCCACTATAAGTACATAACGGTCAAAATCTAGTGGAAATGCTCCACATGCCTTAAATCAATCTTGCAGTTATTTTATTGAATAACCCTTTGGCTGAAAGACTCGAAACGCCCTAACCAACTTGTATCAAACAAAGCATGCATCGGCTGTCTGATCAAATTAGAATTACTTCATAGTAGATTACCCATTCACTTCCACATGTGTTACCATACTATGGTCAATTTAAAAATGTATGCAGGAACAGAAAAGATTCGCTGGTCAAATAGAAACTGGACTTAATACAAATCCCCAAGCAAATACGGTATTGATATACAGACATGTACATCCACTCAGACAATGTGCTAGTTAATTAATGGGCTAGCGTTATTGTCAAACCCCTACACAAAATAACTTTTATAATACATATTACACCACATACATGTACATGTAGTTTTATGCTGTGAAAACTAACAGCTGAAGTTTTTGAAACTCACCTTATTTTGGTACCGGATTTTTCGTAAACATAGCACAAACGTGATGTGCATCTAGGGTCTGAATGAACACTAAAAAGTGGTAGGGGGGGGGGGGGAGTACGATCAAAGTGGAACAAGAAACATTTGTCCTCAATATACATCCATATAGTTAAATAACAATGCACGCAGAGCTTACATGTACATGTATGTCCTAAATGGTGAAAGAGCCCAGAACCAGCTTTGTGACCTTATGGCAATTTACCAGAGGTACGACATATTAACACTGACAAGACCTTGCAACATTTTTACAAATCACTTGTGCAGTGTTATTGTTTGCACACTTACACGTATCTCTCAAGTGTATGTGTGTATACAGCTAACACATGCATCTACTGTAGCACAACCACATACACACACCAAATACACCATATGTACATAACAGCTGTACATGTATACAGAGATGCCCTATGCATGTAATATACTATTAATCTTTAAAAAACTATACATGCACATTTCCACAAACAAACAAATGAAACTGCACACAACCGCAAGAAGCATGAACACACATACACAAACATGCCCACAAATACCCATACACACATATACACAAACATACATTAATGCAACACATAGTACTTGCACATATGGACTGTGTACAAATACATGTGCAATTCACACAGGCACAATGTAACCACATTTCTTTTCATTTAAAGCACCTACTTTTCTTCATATGGTGCAACAAATGGTTTGATAACTTGATTCACTGCATTGGTATCTTTCTCTGTGCAATCACTACATCTTGCATTTGATTGCACACATTTCGTTACTACATGTAGTTTATCAGCTACATGTATTTGACAAGCCAACTGTTCTATATAGTTAGTTTTCATCATTAATCCGCTTTTATATTGGAGCAGTGGTGTCGGTAAAGGAGTGGGACATTTCGTTTCCAATATAGCAGGTGATTCATGAAGGTCTGTTCCTTCATTTTCCATAATTTTACCATCAGATTTCTTCATGGGGATTTCGATTTCATGATCCTCACTGCACACACACACACACGATTATCTAACACAAAACACAATACCATCCTCTGCATCCCATCTTCCCTCCTCCCAGTTTCGGAGTATTTAACTGGTGGTGGGAGTGTGACACTGATTAATACTTGTTCTTAAATAATGTAGCACATAGTGTACACAGCCAGAAAATGCTGAGAGGTAATGCTCTTCTCCAAATCAGGCAAATAGTAATATAGGACTCCCTCTATGACATATTAATGTACACTGTACATCTACAGTGCTACTTTTGGTCAACTGGATATATCATACTGTCAAATGCATTATGCCTAAACTAGGATTTATGATTCAAACAAACTGTGAATCGGTCTATACATGTAGCTGAAAACTGTACAAATGGTCTTGATTTGATACTTACACCAAATTTTCATGCACTGAGTACTAATCTTATATTTAATTGAATGCATGAGTGTCCGGATGAAAAATTTACATTAAGATATACAGCAAATATCATTTATATCAACATAACTCTTTAAAATATGCGTCTAGTGTTGATGGAGACAGAAACTGCACATGCGATCTGAATCATTCAAACGGCACTGAAATTAAATTCAGTGCAGAGATACATTTTACAATGCTCAACTGTTAGTTTTCACAGCATATAACACTTGTTATCTTTAAATACATGTACTGGAAATGAAAAAATGATCACATTGGAGACAAACATTGTCTCAGTCTAGGAAATGCATTGATGTTGATAAAAAGATGTGATTATACACATGCACATCTCGGGTAAAACATTTAGATGTTGCAAGGCGACATTGCAAGCAATATAAAGTGTCCCCAGGCTTTACGGCATTGCACTACACGCTGAAGTACCGCCATATTACGGGTAGTTCCAGCACGCCAACATCACAAAATATTCTAAATGTTATTTGATCTGAAAAGAGTAGTGAAGGGTAAGTTATCATGATATACATATGAATGGCTTGGCGCGATGACGGCCAAAAGATTGGCCGTCATCGTTAAGGCCAAGCATGTAGTGCTTTGCACAAAAGAGTTACAATTGTCATGGTTAGAAAGGGAAATATACACGTACTTATACCATCCCATAGGGACTATAGGGAACGTTCTACGAGATAATGACCCTAGTGGATTTATGTTTATAGCATACAACCCAAATTGCTATTACGAACTGTTAATACTATCGACTTCCTATTGTCAACACTATGCGAATATGAATTTTGGTGCCTTGCACAATCATAGCACCAAAGTTACGAGGTCCGATACCCCATCAGGTTTTAAACCACATCTTTAGGTAGGAGTGTTCAAATCTCTTCACATTTGGTACTTACATACAGGGGTCCTGTCGCTATTGATTTGTAAAGTTCATTAATATTTATCCTATCCGTTACAGAGATACAGCTGTGCAAATTTCATGCACATTTTCCCGCTCATTCTGCCAAAATTTCCTCCATACATTGAATTGTATGCGGTTCGCCAAAATGATTGGCGCGAAACAACTAGGAAAATGTGCATTACCTTCACACAGCAATATCTTTGTAATGGATAAAGCAAAAATTACAAATCAATAGCGACAGGACCCCTCTACGTACAAACCAAATTTGAAATGATTTGAATGCTCAGCAATGGTCTAAATCGGCAAACATGACAGGCATTACTTAGTACTTGGTCAACTAACCATGGTGTTTCTTCAATATCGTTATTAGAAGAGACATCATCTTTAGGTAACTGTTTCCAGTGATCACCCTCAAGGCAGTATCTGTAGGAAATGATTCAATATACTGTACGTGTTCACAGTACAACATTTAGAACCACTTCACACTACTCCAATGTACAAGTACAAACATCAAACACTAGAGCAAATTTATGTTACTTATCAGTGGATTAACATGGGCAAAGCGGGCATCCTGAAACCATACTGTTGATATAAATTAGATTGCAAACAAATGAGTTGTAGAGACCTACAAGGGATGCTCCTGTGTTGCTACTGCTCGAAATAACAAATCATGTAGAAGAAGCTATTGCAACGTTGGTGCCTTCATGTACAATTGTGTAAAATATATATAAAAGCTTCATGTGAATACTATGGCTAAGGTACGCTGCCATATTAGAAAAACAGCGAGATGAACAGACTCAAGTCAAGAGCCGATAACAACATAAGTGCAATGAAGAGGTTATTATTATTTTTTTTGCGTATATCAATAGTGCACAATGCTACGTTTGTTGCACATTTGTATCTCATTTTGATTTGTAGGAATGAATTAACAAAATAATCAGTCGTGGAGACAACACGGGAAGGCATTTCTATTAGGACGTACATCACTTATGCTTCACATGACTTATACTCATATTCTCATCCCCCAATTGTGTACCCATACCTTTGATTAGCACATACAACGCACACATAGTCAGTGAGCAAAAGTCAACGTGAGTGTGTATTTTCAACCTCCAATTTTGTGTCCATAAGGTAAACTGCCATATTAGACTTTATTGGAACGGGTGGGGGGAGTAAGGGTCCAAATAACCGCAGCCTATAACCACAGAATCCAGGACAACGGATGGTACTAGTGCTATGTACTAAAACGTACATGGGTGCACAATTCCACGTAAGGTAAGCTGCCATATCAGAATGGGTATTTTAATGGACTGTACAAGTCTAAAACATCATCTGGGGACGTTTTTACATCACCAAGTGGCACTACTGATGGATGCGCACCATACCATAGTTTTAAACGTTTGCAGCACCTTCTGTTTTGTATATCCACTCGCATTTCTGAGAGGGAGGGGGGGGGGGGGTGTACAAAAACAAAATACATTAGCGTTCTCTGTCTGCAGCTAGGTCATTTTCTGTTAGTTTGAGGAGTTGTGATGCAAAAAAAACCAAAGCATTGCAAGAGCTAGCAAAAGCCCTCCTTTTCCCCTTTCTCTATTCATAACTTATGAGATGTAACTTTGTTATAAGTGGTTACGTTGTTCCAAGAGCTACTTTAAGCCTAAGAGAGGCTTCGTGACCTCCATTGAAAATGACCATAAGTGAGTACTAAATGAACCACGACTGGCCTGGTCGATCCTGCATCGCTAAGTTACAGTTATTGAATATACCAAAAACTATGAGTTTCAAACCCCTAACTTTTCTACAGCCTCTTAGGAATCGCCAAGATTCAGCCAGCTTATCTGTACTTGGTTAAATTATTTCAATAAATATTAATGCAAATGTTATTGAGATTACACATATACGATTACAAACTGGCTATAATTTTGATTGCGTTCAAATCAGATACAGCCGGCAGTGTTATGTCCTGAGTGCATTTCAGTCTTACCAAATGCCCACGAGCGGTTGGATTCTGTGGAGCGAATAAAAGCTCCGTTGTGACGTCTTTACTATTCACTGGGTTAGGCGCTTTCCCTTTCCCTGTCAGCCATTCTTCCATGCATGGCCTCCAAGCTTCTGAGTTTTAAGGTTTACTAACTATTTGACATGAAAAAAAATCAACTACTGAAAGGGTAGTTCGAACTGTGGTTATAAGCTGCGGTTATTTGGCCCCCCCCCCCCCCCCCCCCCACCCATTCCAATAAAGCCAACCCATTCTAATATGGCAGTTTACTTTATGGACACAAAATTGGAGGACAAGAATACACACGCAAATTGTATGACTTTTGCACACTGACTGTGTGTATATGTACGTTGTACTGTATGCGCTAATCAAAGGTATGGGCACATAATTGGAGGACGAGAATATGAACTCGTATAAGTCACGTGATGCATTAGTGTCGTACGTCCTATTAATTTTAATAGAAATGCCTTCCCATGTTGTCTCCATAACCCTTTTTGTGTTAATTCATTCCTACAAATCCTAATGGGATACAAATGTGCAATAAATGTAGCTTAGCCATAGTGTTAGTGCACTATCGATGTACGCAAAAAAATCTGCTAACTACCACTTATGTTCCTATCGGCTTTTGACTCAAGTCGGTAATTCATCTCGCTGTTTGTACCAAAGGATTCATCATGAAACCCGTTTTTGCGTACTGAAGTGATAGCAGAATAGGGCACTGAAATCAAATATCACATTTCACACATTACTACACAACTGTAGCAAGTCAAAGTACCAGTTAATTTCTTTAATGCAGGTACAATTGTGTCCTGAATAAAGAAATATGGTATGTCATAGGTTCATGTACGAAAATAGTGTTAAATAGTCACGTACATACATGAAAATACCTGTTGTGGTAATGGCGGAGGGGATAGGAAACTAGTGAAGTTTGTGATGGGTCTGAAACTTAATAATGCAAAATTTCTGTGACGAAGGGCTTACAGCAATACCCACACCTGCCTAGAGGTGCATCCCCCGTTCCTCAAATGATTAGATGGCATTGTATTTTTCATTTTCCACCACGGACAGGACTCGCGGCACCCTGGGAAAAGAACAAATTCAAGATCTGCATAGCTTAGGATGTGTCAACTTTTATTGAGATTTCTGTTAGCCACTTGTACTGTAGTGTTCTCAGGGTGCGAGTCATGTAACAAGTTTAGCTGTTAGGAATTACAGCTCATGTCACCAAAATCTTGAATTCGTCATATTTGGAAACAATAATATGATGCACACAGTGGCAGCAATGTTGGCACCTGAAAGATGTTCGAGGTACATACATTCTACTGGCTGGGACAAAATCATGACATCGAAAAATTTGTGCAGGAAGTGCAAAGTGTGCCACTGGAAAGTCACCACATCAACCCACTGCAATCTAACCTATCTGGCTATCAACTTCAGAGAGTTCTATTGAAATACTGGGACCCCTCTGACGATTTGATATAGTTGTATTAGTAGTGACCATTTATTGCTGCGTAATGTAAAATAGGGTGTTTCTGTTTATACATTCTTTAATAATTAACACATAGGGAAAAACAACATACCACTTTACGTAGTGTTATTAAATGTTTGTTTTGATTTGTGCATTATTAAATCGCGCTTTATTTATACATGTAACATTTTAAGTTGTGCTACAATTGTTTTAAAAGAACATTGAGAAATTTAGATAAACATCATCCTCAGACTATAAGCAATCAGCAAAAGCAATAGTTAACATGGGGCTCTGCAGGTTTCGGAATTACAAGGCCAAATACTAGAAAGAGCCAAATATTTATAGGCCTACCCAATTTAATTTACACATGGGAAAGTTTCCGAGAAAAGGGACCTAGCGTGTATTATAAAAAAGCATAATAAAAATGCCTTACGTTTGAAATGCTATAACTTCCGAAGGGTTAACGCTATCGTCTTCCTATTTTCAGCACTTCATATTACACCATTTCTCTATGGTAAAATACTTTTTGGGATCTTGCACTTGCTCCTTGCCAGTATTGCAACGTTCGATACCCCACCGGGTTCAAACCCGCCATAACTTTCTGTAGGAGTAATGAAATCGCTTCAAATTCGGTATGTAGGTAGAGAGGTCCTATACCTATCGATTTGTTCTGTTCGTTAATTTTTATGCCATCTGTTACGGAGATACAGTTGAATAAACTACGTGCACGTTTTCCCGCTTGATTCGCGCCAATGTAATAATCCCCGCCTCCCCATACATTGAGCGGAGCGCAATTTGCCCAAATCATTGGCGCGAAACGAGCGCGAAAATGTGCACGTAGTTTGTTCAACTGTATCTCCGTAACGGATTGCATAAAAATTAACGAACAGAACAAATAGATAGATATAGGACCTCTCCACCTACAAACCGAATTTGAAGCGATTTGATTACTCCTACAGAAAGTTATGGCGGGTTTAAACCCCTTGGGGTATCGGACATCGCGATACTGGCATGGAGCATGTTCAAGATCCCAAAATGTATTTTACCATAGAGAAATGGTGTAGTATGAAGTGCTGAAAATAGGAAGACGATAGCGTTAACCCTTCGGAAGTTATAGCATTTCAAACGTAAGGCATTTTTATTATGCTTTTTTATAATACACGCTAGGTCCCTAAACTTTCCCACATATTAAGGGCAATCGTTTACATATTGTTATGCAGGTAACAGATTATAAACATTTGGCTCTTTCTCTTATTTGGCCCTGTAACTCTGTAACCCTCAGAGCACCCATACCACGCCATACTGAGCCACGCCCATGGGGAAGCCACAAAATGGCGAGGATGTGTAACAGCAAACAATCAAAACAAGTAGTGTGGGCGTGTCACCCCACCCATACCTCGAGAAGCTGAGAAAATCCAGTCAGAGCCACGAGAAGCAGAAATATTTAGACACTGCACCTGATCTTCTAGATGAGATGTACTGGCCTATATTCCTTGGGAGGGGATAGTGCAAAGCAATAGCCTTCTAGTTAATTCATTCACATGCTGGATATTCATGTGGGTATTTATACTGTTGCACTTTTGTATGTTTGCATACTGTTGGTATTACTCCAAGTCTTACACTTGCATGTAGGTAATTTGATATCATGTTGATACTTTTCCCCCGCACCCAGGTGACCCGTAGCAACCCTGATCTAGTTTATGCATTACTTGCCAGTGCTAATTTGGTAATTTTTATATCATCCTGTCAACAAACATGTATTACATCTACACAGTGCAGTCATCTAGATGTACATGTATACAAGAACACAGAAGCAATGGTCCCAGCTAGATTGCTGCAGATGTCCACTGTTAATGAAAATAGAGAGTACTCAGTACTTCATTAGTACTTATAAATGTGTAGATGACCTCGTTCAATGAACATTTGATGACGGCACCCATATTCCAATGTAGCAACACAAAAAAATATCTACATAATACTATTAATTTTACTCTGAACAGTGTACAGTATCGATATAGTCACATAAGTTGTGTACTTACATGTCAGAACATTTAACTCCTACACTGCCACTCGATACACTACAGATTCCTTCTTCGCCGATCTCAGACACATTACAGCTGCAGGGTGGTGGGGTGGAATATTCATGTATATCACAAAGACAATGAAGATATCTTTTTCTTTGTCCCTCTTTTCCATTGCAAAGAATGAAATCCTCAAAAGAACGCACACACTCACACACACAACTTACATGTCAGTACATTTAACTCCTACACTGCCACTCGATACACTACAGATTCCTTCTTCGCCGATCTCAGACACATTACAGCTGCAGGGTGGTGGGGGGGGGGGGGAATATTCATGTATATCACAAAGACAAAGATATCTTTTTCTTTGTCCCTCTTTTCCATTGCAAAGAATGAAATCCTCAAAAGAACGCACACACTCACACACACAACTTACATGTACATGTCAGTGCATTTAACTCCTACACTGCCACTCGATACACTACAGATTCCTTCTTCGCCAATCTCAGACACATTACAGCTGCAGGGTGGTGGGGGGGGCGGAATATTCATGTATATCATAAGGACAATGAAGATTTTTTTTTCTTTGTTCCTCTTTTTTATTCCAAAGAACGAAATCCTCAAAAGAACGCACACGCGCACTCACACACACACACACACACACAACTCACATGTCAGTACATTTAACTCCTACACTGCCACTTGAGTTACAAAACTCACATGTCACACACACACACCACACACTCAAACACATCCTTGTTACTGCATAGTGCAACATTCAAACCTACATCACACCACCTCTAAGGGCACATAATTATTATACACCAAATGTGATATGTTATATCAAAGACAGCGGCTATTATCTGTGCGTTTGCATGAACTGGTCAGTGATTTCTATGTTCACTGTAATTATTACTAACACATAAACTGCATATTTGTTCCTTTCTGGCTAGAGACCATCATTCCTCAATACACACACGAAGTCTTCACATGCCACGTAGATCCAATTATTAACAAGACAACATAACATCACTGCTAGTGTGGCTCGGTGAAACCTTCACAGACACTAAATGACAAAGACACTAACATCATGCCATCAAAAATCCATGCAGGAGCTGTGAAGTGTGTCACTAGAAAATCACCACACAAAACCAGACAAGTCCCTCTGCAGTCTAATGTATCTGCTGGCTATCAACTTCAGGGCGTTGTTATGGACATACTGGGTCCCATGCCTCTGACAATTCGAAGTGACAGGTATGCATTAGTAGTGGGGGACTACGTTACTAATGGATTGAGGTCTCTCTAATATCCAATACAGACTGTTGCTAATCTATGTGTCCACCTTTATCAGCCATTTTGTAGTACCCAATATCTATTCTCCATACTGACCAGGGTCATAATTTTTGAGTCTGCCCTGCTAAAGGAAGTAAAGCAGTTACATGTACTACACTGTAGGTTTGTTCAAAATCAGAATCACGCACACATTACCATTCTGATTTTGATAGTAACTCTCTGAAGTTCCCCAATCTGACTTTATGTATGGTTTTCATAATCCTTTACAGGTTAATCAGTATGCCACATCAATATTGGCCGTGGTCCCACAGGGTAATTATTTTTAGCCTCAAGAAAGGGACTAAAGTCAGAAGCATACTGTGGTTGATTGTGACGCCATAACGAGCCACGCCCATGGAGAAGCCACAAAATGAGGACGAGGATGTGTAGCAGCAAACGATCAAAACAACTAGTGTGGGCGTGTCACCCCACCCATACCTCGAAAAGCTGAGAAAATCCAGCCAAAGCCACAAGAAGCAGACATATTTAGACATAGCATCTGACCTTCTAGATGTACTGGCCTATATTCCTTGGAGTGCAGAGCAATAGCCGTCTAGTTAATTCATTCACATGCTGGATATTCATGTGATTATTTATACTGTTGCACTTTTGTATGTTTGCACAAGTTAATGGGTCCTGCAACAGCTTTCTTCCGATCTATTGCTACTTCCAGTTTGAACCATAGAGAGTGTGGCGCACATACATGTATGCATTAAAGGATGCCTTTTGTAAGGCACACCCATGGTTGGCTAAAAAGGCGTGTACTCGATCTTCTCATTAGAGCACTATGGCTAGCTTCAATGCACTGAACAATATGGAGAAGCAGTGTTATAAATGCCATTTTAGCCGGGGCATCTGGGCAGCATTACCCAGCCATACATATTAGGGTTGTCAGGTAACTTATGACCATATTAAATATCCTTACAGATTGAAGTGTTTCCTGTGGGTTGGTGTGTGTGTGTGGTGTATGTTTAACATAACTATGAAGTGGTGGCTGTTGTTTGATTTCTCCCACTTTCTCCAATCCCCAATTTTAACTTTCATTTTTTGTTGGGATGGAAATTACCGGTACTACACCAGGTCAGTACATAATAACACTGCAAAACTTGAACACCACAATGCTCATCTCTAATAGCCGACCACTCTGACCACTTAAAAGATTTACCTCTATCTATAATTTTGACACTTGCATTCACTGGGTCGCCATCTCTTCGCAGCCCTGGGACATGTGTTTTAGCCGGCTCATGATCACTACTGTACTCAGTCATGTCTCCTGTCCATTAACATTAGTTATTTGTGCATTCATTGTTTTTCCCATTACCCATTACATTGGTCATTTGTACACCCCCCCCCCCCCTCCGCCCCAAAAAATAATAACTATCAGTCCTTTTGTACATGCATCATGTCCCCATACAACTTTATACATGCATCAAAAATTGTTTGCTAGTCTGCCACACACTCACATCATCTTCCCACTCTATAATTAGTGCTGAAGTATGACATAAAGTTTTTCTATTTGGCATGACCCTTAAAATAGTGTTCAGTAAACAGACACTTGTGTACACACATACACACACACACACACACACATATACACACACATACACACACACACATACACACACACACATACACACACACATACACACACACACTCGCACGATATTTATGCATTATAACACTCTAATGATGGTACTGGTGTTGATTGGCATCTTTCCAATCTCTCTGATGCATTATCTCTGATACATCGGATCCGTAGAGGGATTAGAAACAGAGCATATGAGCGATAGAGGCCTGTACATTGCAAAGCGTGGTGATGGTGTTTAACAAGGTGTCTTGATGCCTTGCCCCACTAGAGACAATGAAATTTGAAGGATTAGAAAAACTGACAGAAAGCATAGTGCAAGCTTATTGCTGGTGTTATAGAACGAGAGATATATATAGCTTCAGGTTGTAGTATTTTTTGCAACTATCCAATCAGTATGACTCATCTAAAATGTTACTACCTTTGTGAAAAGTAGCACAGCCTGATGAAATTCTACATACAGTGAGGTATGTTGGAGGTGTTTATGTTGGAGGGTCCTGGAGACATTTACTATCCGACACAAATACCCTGGCAAAGCCCGTTTCCCAATTCTAATACTGTTGAGATAGCTCTATGTATACTTGCAAGCTAACTAAGCTCTGCATTTAACGATGGATAAATGTCGAACGAGTGATTGATTATGCAAATCATTATCAGTGAAATTCGTACCATTCTTACCCTATGGCCTAAAGACCGCTCTTTTTGCATTATGTAGCAAAGAGTGAATCCAACATCATGTTTCATCAATTCAACAACATAATGTATAACAAGAGCTTCACAAGTTTCCACTGCACTGTCCTACTAACCATACAAATAAACTAATCATACCAGTTGGACAAAGTATCTTCCAGTGTTCAAAGACTCCACTCACAGTAACATTACTTGTCATTTGTTTATTGTTTGGGTTACAAAGAGCCCTAATCAATTATTTATGAATACATGTCAGCCACTTACATGACCCGCATGCCAAATGAATACATTCCAAAAAGGCTTTGTTTTTTTGTTTACTAATGTAACGACGCCTGTCGAACGATCATGTTAAATGAATGCATTTAACAATGTCTTTAACAGGTGGGGCGTAGTGGCCTAGGCCCTAACAGCCGAGATCAGCATAATAATATAATACTCGTGTATCTGTAAAAACGTTTTGATCACATCCATAAACGTAAAGGCCGCATCGCCCTGCTTTTCTCGCTACCATTATTATCTCTGGTTCAGGGAACGGACGCTCGACACCCATACCCCCCCCCCCCCCCCCCCCCCACACACACACACACACACACACACAGGCGCGCGCGCGCAAATAGGAATACACACAATGCCGCACATAAACGCATAGGTGCAATCGCGCGCGCAAATAGGAATACACACAAATGCCGCACACAGGTGCAATCGCGCGCGCAAATAGGAATACACACAAATGCCGCACACAAACGCATAGATGCAATCTGTACGTTAAACTTAAAACCATTCCACACGAGTAAAAGAACCCTTTCTGCTAACGATTCGATTCTCACCTTGCACGCATCCTTGCAATAAACATGTTTCTAATATTTACTGAATACCAATAGCACGCGATCCTAATAATTATATACATTACCTCACGACCTCGCTCGAACATTCGAGAATCTGTCGGTTGAAGGATTAAATCAGACAGGAAATAAGCTCCCGCCTAAATGCGACATTCACTGGTGATTGGGAGAATGGGTTGGCCACGTGGTGACAGGGGTTGATAAGGAATTGCAGTCGACTGGGGTAGGAGCCGAGCGGTTTTTCCCGTTAACTAGAAAGAAATGGTATATTGTGATATGGTATTTCATTATGCTACGCTATGTTAGAGTTGCATTGACATTTATGAACTAATTACGGTCGAAGCCGTAGTAGGTGTGCATGTTTGTTCTGTAGCACAAAAGCTGCTACAGGTAAGTTAGAGTGACCGCCCCTAACATGATACAATAACACGAAATGAATAACATTTGAGATGTCTAGACAGCGACCCAACATGACCAAGACGAGCCAATGATGGCAGGCAGTGAGGAAGAGTTTGATGTTCTGCAAGATATTGAGATACATGAAAACGAGGATGAAACAAATTGTAGGTACCAATATTCTGATGATCCTGATATGATAACTGGAATTGTAGTGCAAGCTGATGAATGGAATGACTTGCAGCAGGATACATCACACACTGTGGATTCAAATGATAATCATGCAGGTAACAACAATATGCTAAAACACACCTGACATTGCAAATGAGTCAATCCAGGTCATCCAGATGTACCAACCACCAGTGCTGTTCAGGAGGACACATTAGTTGGATGTGATGATACTACAATCGGTGGTAAGGAAAGAAATTATTACACATGACACAGAACATCAGTTTCACAGTCAAGCAAGGCTTGAGGATGGATACGCAAACTCACACCTCCTAATTTCAGAGAGTTTGAGGAATTTGTAGGACCAACTTTTCCAATTGTCAACAGTGTTTTGTTTCCAGATACACTAATGCAGGTGATAGTGAATGAAACCAATAGGTATGCTCAGCAGGTGATGGATGACAACAGTTATGCCAAATGGAAACATGTGTATCTGGCAGAAATGAAAGGTTACTTGTGCGCACAAGAGACACTCCCCCTGTACGCATAAGAGACAAATGCTAAAGGACGCATTCAATATCCCGCGTGCAATAATTAGAATTTGACTCAAAACTAAAGTAATTGGAATATGAATTCAAGCGCACGCACTTGACTTCTTTTAGCGTAATACCATTGTACTGGTAACCTAAAAATTTACCATCCATCCGCATGTTAGATAGTCTCCTTTTCTCACGCGCACCACACCGAAAAAAAATACAATCGCGATCACGTACCATCGATGGAAAAACTATTCCCCGAAGTCGATACTGAAGGAATAATAAAACTTACCTACACATTGTTGGACAGCTGTTGCACGTTTGAAACCGAAGTGTTTCAAACTACAAGTACGAAAAAATTCCACGGCGGGAAATGCGAATACTTAGATCGATAATTAAACGGTTAACAGCTTGTCTCTCAACTTCTGCTTTTGGCGGGGAATCTGGTGTATAAAAGGTGAGCTAAAAGAATAAGCTATTACATTTCAGCGTGAGATGGCTCAAGCTCAGTTGCCACAGTGGTTGGTTGGCCACATCACGTATAGAGATCTCTGCACAGCATTGTCTGACGTCGAATCCACGGTGCATTGTGCCAGCGACACAAACTCCCTGCAGAGAGGAAAAGCTGCCCGAAATGTGGAAGGGAAATGCACCTCGTGAAGAGGAAAGCAGTGAATAAAGAGGAAATGGGATGGAGATGCCCAAGAAAGGGTTGCAGGCAGGAAGTGGCTCTGCGTTCAGGGACTTCTTTTGAAGGTACATTTTATTTTATGACATGGTTTCATTTACATGCATGAGTCTATGCAGTTTCTTTACCCTGGCCTTTTATCCATTGCAGGAAGTAAATTGGTATAGTGAGAATGGTGTATCTCTGGTCTGTAAAGACACCCCTTGACAAAATGAAGGAAGAAATAGAAGTAAGAGAAAGTATAACCGAGGCAGGCAGGTGGAAGGTCACTGGGTGTTTGGAGGAACGGAGATAATCACTGGAGAGTGCTTCCTAGTCGAGGTCGATCATTAAGATACTGCCACACTCCTCCCTCTCATCCAGCAGCACATTCGTCCCGTCCTGGCAGTATCATCTATGATGAATGGAAGGCGTACAGTAGAATCACAGCAACTACCGGGATGTCACATGAGACTGTGAACCACTCACTTCACTTTGTGGACCCGGCTGCAGGCGCACACACACAGGGTGTGGAAGCGATGTGGAGCTCCTGAAGCGTCTGATGAGAGAAGAGAGGACTATGCATTCAAATCTGTTTGATACCTACCTCCCTGAATTCATGTGGAGATGTCGATTTAGTGGACCTGAAACTTTCTCTAATATTGTAATGCACATAGCAGAACAATACACTGTTTAGGTTGTGTACATGTACATAAGGTTTGAATAGTTTATGAAATGTGAAATGTACATGGTGAGGTGTGCATGGTGCATGTATCTTCAAATTGGGAATGCATACAGGGCACACATGGAGGCATGATATGTTGTGTGTATGTAACACTCTAATAGACACATGTCCCTTCCTAAACAAGTAGAAGCTACTGCTCTTGAGAGACAAATGCAGAAGTTGAGAGACAGTTAGTTGATTACATCAAGGCTGTTAATTGAGTTGTTGATTGGATAATAATTGGGGGGGGGGGGGGGGGGGGGGACATCCTAGAAAAGAACCCCTAGTAGTGTATTATAAAGCTTTCCCACATTCGCTTGCTTAACTTCATTCCTGTCACGCCCACTCTGTTACACTGCAGGGATGCTATAACTTAGCTCACATAGCACGTGAACATGCACTACGCACTTGAATTGTTACCTGCCACAGACCTACGTACTGTACTTTGCACACACAAACACGCCCACGCCACACACACACACACACACACACAATTTAAACACGCCCATGCCACACACACACTAAGACTGGGCTTGTACCACTTGCAGTGACTTTGGGTTCTTATTTCTCACACTGTATTCACAACGCATTGTGTAAATGAAACTGTATTCCTTTGGCAACTTTTCATGCATGTGGAGTTCCCACGTGACTGGTTCTTTGTTGACTGCACATAGGCACATGTACATGTAGCCGCGCGTGTCCCATATGATGTAAATACATCGTGTTTGTCCCCATTGGATTGGTCCTCTATACATACATCATACAGTTCCAGGACGTTTTATGTAATGGGAGGCCATTGTGTCCCATTATGTACTAGCACACATACACACTGGTAATGTGTGCCAAAGAACAGTATGCAATAGCACATGCATAGGCCTTCCCTGCATGGCTCTGAATGTTTAATTAGCCATACATTTCAACGCAGGTGTTACATTTCTATACAGCGTTACGGTACTGGAAATTCTATAATGTATATGCGTTAGGTTCCTTTTCGCGCGAAACCTATTCCATATCTACATGAAATAAAGAGATGCTTATGCAACCATATCATCTTGCAGTCATGTATATACTTAAAGCTTAAGGCCTAGCTACAGTTACATGCAAACAATTAATCCTGACTTCAATTATTATCTAAATCGAGTAACATTTGTGCATAAAATATTGTGTAGCAGGTTCATTTTTTCATCTTCATATCTTGCACACATGCATACTGCTAATGATGGTATACATGTGGGATAGCTAGTGCTATATTTGCAAGTACATATTATACATATATATAATTATGAATTTTGTGCTATAGAGGGTCAACGTCATATACGGGATGGAGGCACGTGCAGTTTCTTCCTATACTACACGGCGGTTTGCTCCCATTGAACGCGTGGAAAGTAGGCCCTCCGCCCCGAAAAATTGAAATGGTTTACGTGCCCCATAGCAACGAACCTGACAACCGATGTCTTTTAGAACTAGCTATGTTACTAAGTTCATAAAACGCATTAACACCTAAAAGCCATACTAGAAGCGACAAACACCTCTGACCTTTATTTTAAGCATAAATCACGTGGCCTGACGTTGATAACTGTCAGCTCTGGTGCTTTGAAAGCAATCAACTTACAAATGGTGATCGTCGACCTCGTGTGTTCAAACAACGATAACGGCGCTCAGGAACCGAGATAGAACAAACCCAAACTATCAGGGTAAGGTTAATAGAATGCTCTATCTGTTTTTGGTACAAGCTAACGGTGACGCGTTTTCTGAAGTAGTTTTCAACCTTTAGAAAATCCGCCATTTTAGCGTCTTATGGGGGGTTGGAATTGTATTTCTTTTAACAGAATGTCATGTCACATTTCTTCTGGTATTAAATACTTGACAGTGAGCGCATTGTATAGCTATATATTCTTTACTCTCTTAGCTGGAGGGGGGATGGCAGCTACCAGTTGTGGTTCAATGCTTAAGAGATGTTCTTTAACTATGCACAGCAAGTTCTCAACTCTATCGCGGATTGGAGCAAATACCAAGCCAAGCCTATTAAACTTGGCGTGAATTGATTCAGCCCCATGTTATCCCAAAAGGCCAAAGCCAACATGGTAGGTATTTGCCCACTGTACAGCATGATCCTCCAGGAGATGCATTTTAAGGGGGACTGTTGCTTCAGGATATGTATTACGGTAAAAGGCCATGAACTCTTCAATAGCCTATTTAGTTGGAACAAAGCACACAGTGAACCACATGATATCATGTATATGAACCTACCTGGTCCAGTGCATGTGCTTGTGCCTCATCAATATAGTTCTGATCACAAATACCATGACATTTGCTATATAAGGAGAATGTAGTTTGGAAATTTGCAACTTGTCCTGCTACTTTTCCAGATAGGTGAGGCAGTTTTTCTTGTACCAATTGTAATATTGATGTGCACATAGTCTGGATATTAGGTGCCTGTAAAAGTGTAGCTATGTGAATTATTCGTTTGCACATGCATATAAATTACCTGTAATGCCTTGTGGACATGATTGCCAATAAATGCCCCACTAAAATACTGCTGGCGTTGCACACCGAACGATTGCAATGCATTGTCAAGAATCTTGACAAAAGGCCCTTCTTTTTCAGGATACTTCCTTTCCACTGCAGCTATGCATTTGGCCACTTTTGCTTCCTATAGTCAGAGATAGTTGACTAACGTTTTGTGTGCTTTTATGTTGGATAATGACTTACAAGTGCCTTCACTGATTTCTTTTTTTCAGTGGATTGTTTTAGCAGATCCACAGCTAGGGGTTTTTTCTCTCCATTTACTAAGGCCACGTATGTTGCAACCTGCTGCAAGACTTCCTGTGCATGCTTGGCATTTTCGAGGTCTACTTGGAGCAATGGAAGTCTTTGAAGTGCCTGGCTGTACTTGGAAAAACTAGATGAATTGACATCAGTTGTATGATTTGCCAGTTCCAAGTCCAGCTGACTGCATACAGCTTCAAGCATATGGAACAACTTTGTGAATATGCCCAACATGATGTGGAGACCAGGTGGGCAAACCTATGTTGTGTGATGTAAGTGAAATACTATTTAGGAATCATTTACCTGCACAATGGGGATGTCAAAAATAGGTACTGAGATGCAATTGAAAAACTTCTGTGCATCTTTTTTAATGCTGCCTGATGAGATGTAGCACTGGTGGTCAGCACTCATACCCTCAAGTGACCTTTCCGTGGCATGGCCTCGAATGGATAGAGGTGTTGCCATCTGATCACTTCGAATTTTGCAATATAAGCAAGGGTAGCATCCTATTGTATGGTCTTGATATCACAGTATACTTACATTTGAAAATCCATATATTACGTACCACTAGCTCCGGACAATCCATACATTTTGGACAAGAACTCGTAGTCTCCACATATGAACATCTTGACTGTGTATTGCCTGTCATGTATAGCAGTTGTATATTGTACATTATAAAAATATGATATTAGAGCTCCTACCTCCACTTCATTCCATGCATATGTTCTATCTGCTCTTTGAAGCGATCAAGTGCCACATGAAAGTTGGTGACACTATCGTCAGCAGCAAAACAGCTAAATACACAGGTATTGTGGACTGCATTGGGTGTGTCAATATTCACAATTTGAAAACTCATTTTAAATGCTCCACCTCCCTTGTCTCCTCCGATCTTTATCCACACCTCACTGGCTGGTATAAACCCTTCATGCCAGGTAAGCCTCCCAGCCCTGCAACCATGATTTTAAAATTAAAAGCATTTGTATTTCACTCTTACCTTTCATTTTCATTTAAGAAGTGGATAACCTTATCTACTAGATGGGGAATGTAGACTAAAGGAGCTCCTTTGATTTCATCTCCACCAGAAGGAAGTGGAAATGTAAAGGGGGCAACCTCTCCTTTGAGGTTATCCCCCACAATGTGGCTGGAGATGTGACGCATCCTTTCCTCGCCAGCCAGATGAATTCCTGATGATTTCAGCCACCTGAAAAATCAGTGAGTTACCATTTGCTGCATGCATTTATGATATCATACCGTCTTAGAAGTCTCAATTTATTCCAAGGTATAGCAAGACCAGCCTTTATTGCCAATACCTGAGCTGGACCAATCTCAATGGATGATGAGATGCCTGCAGTAGCCAACAAACATTGTCGCTCTTCGTCACTGAGGGTGAGAACTTCTTTTTGGATGAGGACAGATGCTTCCCCTCCACTGACAATACTTCGTATTCTCTGCATTTCAGAACATCTCATTTTCGTGGTTCTTGAGCAGGCGGATGTGGTCTGTTGCTTGGCTTTAGTGACTTGCATGAATGTCATTGGCTAAGGTGAGGGTAGATATTATAAAACCTCAGTACCAGTCAAAACATCTCCTTACTGCTCCTCCTGTAGCAAGCTGTACAACACCTTTGTCAGGACTGGTAGAGATGGCCCTCTTCAGTAGCTCAGCAGCTTGCTTCTCCTCCTCAGGTGTAAGTGATGGTACACACTCATGCCCTTCATAATCACCACTTCTAATGTCTCTGTTGCAACCAGCACAATGTCTTCTAACATCTGATAGCAGCAGGAGTATTGCATTTGATGCAGGTCTGACATGTGTTGGAAGCAAGGGACCGTCATTTGAGCAACAGGGACAGCTCACAGCGCCAGATGCTGCTATACTCTCTGTGAGGCACGTGGTGCATACCAGTGCACTGCACATCAATTCTAGTGGCTGTGAAAGAACGTTGGCACATATTGCACACTTCAGCTCCTCTAAGATCGACAGATTGTTCACGCTGGCCAAAGGTGGACTAGGCTCATGCAAGAAAGCTGCTGGAGAGGCAATCTTCTGAAGATGAGCTATTAGTGTGTTAGGTGATATGCCTGCCTGGCGAACAGTTCCTGCTTTTGGCCTTTTCATGTGTCCACTTGCACATGCACTAAAGTGCTCGCATACCTATGCCCCATGATGTCATATCATGCTATTGTTCAAATAAAGTACATGTTTACACCGTACCTTGCATTGACTATCTGTATGTTTCTGCCACTGAAATACACTGACTGTACACTTGTGATGCACCCCTTTCATTATGGCACTGATTGTCCTCTCCATTGAATGCTTACAGAGCAAGCAGAACCTTGCAGGATGTGTGTTGACATCATCCCCAGAGGTGTCGATGTCAAAAGCTATTTTCAGATCAGCTGTGAATGCATTGCATTCATAGCTAATCTTTTGCTTTGCTTTGGATTTCCACAGCCTTTGTCCACACACTCTACAACACATGGGTACTTGCTCTATGTGGTAATCCATGCCTATAATCATGTACCAGGTACATATACATGTATGAATGAAACCACAACTTGTATCGATTATTCATGAAATACGCTCAGCTTGTTCTTGGTGAAAGAAAATGCGTCACCACTTCAGGTTCGTAAAAACGTATTGCCACATGCCTCCCGATCACTACCGTAGTATGCTTACCTTCCAATTTTGTTCCTGAAGTTAACGTCGTATGGTTTTGTAATGGCCCCTCCAAAATACGTGCCGCGTGACCTTACAAAAACAGCTTGCGCGTATTGTTTATGTGTCATGTAGACTATGCGTATAGAGTGGGCATGCTAAGAAATTAAGTACAGTGCGTGAGTTTGATTTCATTTTCTGATTTGCGGCTTCTGGTGAGTCATGGTAAGCTTTGAAACATTGGGTGGCTATAATGAGGCGTCACTTCAGAATTATAGAGTGATACCGTAAATTGTCTAATTATACACCCAGTTTCCAGCCGCATACAACCGTGACTACAGTACATCAAAGTGGTAAAGATGATGCATAGCATTAGCTACTCAGGGTTCCTCAAGCATGTCTCATACTAGAAAAATGCTATAGTCTTTTTAATTTAATGTCTCATTCCGGAATCAGAATAGAAACACTTCCTGATGAATCACATCATTTCCATATATGGCTTGTTTACATTCCAGCTGCATTGAAGGTCATTGGTAGAGTACCATACAAAACAGCTGCAAGGCACTATGAATATAATAGAACAGTAAGTGTGTGTGTGTGTGTGTGTGTGTGTGTATGTGTGTGTGTGTGTGTGTGTGTATGTGTGTGTGTGTGTGTGTGTGTGTGTGTGTACTAATTATCAGTTTGGAATATAGTTGTCTGTGTGCAAAGTGCACAGGACAGAGGACCTGGATGTCACCTATTCTATCCGCGTTCTATTAAAAGCAGCATATTTGAAGCTTCAGTAGTTCCAGGGTCTGTATAAAACGATTGCATGGATAAAAATTAACTCACATGTCAGAATCCTCTTTGAACACACCTTCCCATGAAGAAAAGTGCTCAGTTGGATAGCAACTTCAGAGTCTGCACTGATGTACATGCAGACCATCACATCCAAAGTTCTAACGGGTTGTCCAAGTGTAAAAAGTGTAACCAATAGCATGCTACTCACATTATATAATCACACCTGCCCCCTCATAACAAAGGGTGCTCTGTTTGGAATGCAATTTCAGAGCCTATACAGACCATTCCATCCAAAGTTCTAATGGGCGAAGTGTTGGCAAAGGCAGGAATGAAGACAGCGATGCCTCACGATATTCACCATCATTGAGGTAACCAAACACACAAACACACAAACACACATAACACACGGCATACACACACACGTACACACACATACGCACATACCCACGCGCGCGCACCCACAAAACTGCGTGTGTCCATGATGTGATCTTGCATGTGTGTGTACTGCTGTTCGATGAATATGACATATACGTACACATGCACAATGTAACACCGCGCGTGCAACAAGTACTGTATGCATTATTATGCCATATATGAGTGTGAATGCGCGCGTGCATGTGCACACGCCTACGTCTGTTCGAACGAAAACTTGAATGCAATCAGTTCAACCTGATTACCTGTAGATTGGTGCAATACTTCAGTTCGTGGGCAACTATTGCTGTTAGTCACGTGACATTCACTACTGACCCAATGCAAAGAAGAACTTACCCGGTCCCTCACTGTACAAATTAATTGTTGCATGTATGGGTGAATGGTTTCCTTGTCAGAATAGGTTATGGAGTCGTGATGTTGCGCTCTGTATACCAGGTATATATAACCGGATTTACGAGAAATCGTACATGTAATGTACATGTATATGTACAGTACAGACTCACGGCAGTTCCAGACAAAGCTAGCTTTGTCTGGAACCAACCCTTCTTGAAACGCGGTACATGTGTGTGCGCTATCATGACCAGGTGAATTGACTGAGGAAGTTACATTCCATGATGAGTAAATAAGTTGTCAAGCCAATCATTACGGTATTTCCTCATATGTTTCCAATTGCAATGACATTTCGCGCAGTGTCTTTGTGCAGGCTGGCCTGGGTTTCCCATATAATTGGTTCTTCCTACATGACATAAAACCCTCACATGTGTACTTATATGCAGTGTACCTACAACAACTTCTATGCTCAGTTTTAATCGCACGCAAAAATGCTACACTAGCTTTGTCTGGAACTGATTCAAAACACTCATCACTAGCAAGATGTTGTGTGATTGAGCAAAACCTAGAGCTACATGCAAACATTCATTCCTGGAAGTGCTCGAAACAGATGAAGGAGTGCAGCGAAGTAAGATAAGATTGGATAAGCAGATTGCACGAATATTTCCACCACTGAGAGAGATGTGATGGATCCACATGCAATTGCAATTGCCCGAGTGCCATGCTATGGTGATGGAGGAACACCATTGTCACTAGCTGGTACCCGAAAATTTACAGTGTGAGTTCAAATATATCCTTGCATGCCCAAATAGTCAATACATCCCACACTGTGGGGTGACAGTCAGTAGGGTAGACACAGCAAGTGCATGTTTGTGTGTGTGTGTGTGGACAAACTGCGTGTGCATATGTGTGCATGTGTGCATGTGTGTGTGTGTGTGTGTGTGTGTGTGTGTGTGTGTGTGTGTGTGTGTGGGTGGGTGGGTGTGTGGCATGATGAAGGAAATAGTCTGTGTGCAAGTGCAAGTCTGTCATGGGGGGTGTAGCCTTCCTCCATGTCACCAGAGGACATACTTCTGACTTCCAGCCTCTCTCTTCTCTTTTTCTTCTTCTCTCATTTTTCTCTTTTCATTGGCTGGGCAGCAGGCTCACCATGGCATAGCCTCCTTCCACTGGTACTCGTCATCGCCTAGCAACGAGGCCCACGCCCACACCTTGATCTCAATCTGCTTGCTATGCGACATCTTGAGAGCCTGGTGGGATATGAACCGAAACACCCTCACCTTCTGGACATTGAGGGTGCTCATCTCCATCCTCTCCCCTATCACCTCCCCACTGGGGAAATCGTGGGCGCTTGCCTTGAGCATCAGGTGGATGGAGGAAGTGTCCTGGCCCCCGTAGCCCCCCGGTGGGAGCTCCACCCGTGCCTCCAGTGTGACGTACGTCCCCCTGTCCGTCTCCAGGCCGCTCGGGTAGAGGGTAAGGTAGAGGCGAGGTGCGGGGAGGAGGGGGCAGGCCTCGGCTGAACCGACTATCATCGGTTTGCGCTGTTTGAAGGGACTGCACTTGTGTTCGTAGATGTCTTCATTGAGATGCTTTCTCATGAGTACCCATTCCTTGCAGCACCCTAGAGGTGGGGGGGGGGGGGAGGAGGAGTAGGGGAAAGAGAAAATGAAAGGGGTTGGAATCCGATGAAAATATATGCATGTACACTGTCACATGCAATCAACCACATGCCACTACATTGACATATCCACATATCGTACATGTATGAAATGCGCAATATATCTTCACACAAACACACAACATACATACATAAGCATAGGCGTAGAGTTTTATTTAACCCAGGCAGATACCGGTAAGTTGAGTAGGGGGTATGAAACACTGCAAACTACATGCATTTGTACGCATGCATATCTATTGAAGGTACATGACTACGTATACATTTATATCAGTTCTTGCATGGAATTTCATGAGGATAAACATTGACAGATGAGGATAATTATATTGTGGCTATGTTGCATTTATGGAGAGAGAAAACATTCATGCGTACAGCTAGGAGCTTTCATCAAGTACATGTAATTGGTTTGAGTCTAAGTTTTGTACTATTTCAGAATGGCAAGAAGTCACTGAAATGTGATTTAACCGTTCTTGGGTCATTTTTGAGCGCAGATATGATTTGAGTCTTCGAACAAATGCTGCATATGAATCCTTCTCTCGTGATGTAGTTGGAAGGGGCATTTGCAACTTGACAGCATTTGTACAAGCTGAACAAAGACACGACGTTTGTCCGTCAATCCAGTTGTACTTCGCTTTTCAACTAAGCAAAATTTTCTACCTGAACCACATAGCTCTTCAGATCTAGGTTCATTACACTTCTCTGAGGTCATCTTTGAGGTCATCTGACTTACCTTCGAAAGTTCCGCAACGTATCCGTGATCGATTCATGATCATCAGCGTTGCCTTTGTCCACGGGATGTTCACAAGCATCTATAAGTGCTTCACTCTGCTTACTAGGCTCAGCTGCTGTCGATATTGGTTGCTGACAAATCTTATTTTGCACAAAATACATGTAGTAGTCAATTCGTATCATCGTTGTGCACGTGCACGATTTGCAAATTAGAAGGCGGGTCTAACACACAATTAAATCATAGTGCATATTAATATCTTTATAAACTGAATACGTACGCCAGTGAAACCTTGACGATCATTAATAGTCAAGATGGCACCGATAACCTAACGTGACCTTGTCTGAAGGCACCCCAAACCAGAAATGTCTACGTACTGTAAAAAACAAATGGCATAAAGAAGTGTACCACTGTGCTGCAATTCATAACAACTCATTTTGTTGTTAAGAGTTAATTTTAACAAACAGTGGAATACAATAATTAGGTCAGTTTTGTGCATGATGTACATGTCTATGAGAAACTATATTTTGTTTTTCAGAACCAAAATGTTCAATGTAACGTATATATATGCAATATTTGCATCTAACAACCTTTCTAAACATATAAATGAAGTGGCAAAATTTAATAACAAGTGGTTAGTTAATATAATTCAAGAGTAGTCCATTTCCATACGTTACCCATTTAATTCTAACTTTGTTTAAACACCACTACTTAAAACTCAACACAAATTCAAATTACACTACCCCTATGTAATGGCAATGGCAAACATGCTATAGGATGTCCTTCTAACACCATCACTTTACTGGTGATGGCTGATTTCTGCATATGAAATGCTCAGAAATCAATGAAGTTCCTTGAAGGTTACTTACATGTACTAAACTGGTTGCAATGATGAAATTTGTTTTGGTTGAGCACTCTAGAATTTTGTCTTCATTAATTTGTATTTGATTGGTTTATTTACTCTTTTCTGCATACAGGGATCAAACTGGCGCATGCAATCCCAATTCCACACCTAACAGTATTTGACTTGGCATCAATTGGAAGCTAGCTTCCAATTGATGCCAAGTCAAATACTGTTAGGCCACAAATATATATGTGTATGACATACTGTAAAAGGCCTAGGGGTGTGACTGGTTGAAGTGCCAGGAGAAAACCTTCACTAGTAAGTGCCTTCTACCTGTTTGAAACATGTTTGTACTAAGAGGCTTACATGTATGTGGATAGGCTTGCTGATAACAGACATGTAGTGTGCTTGTTCTCAACATTTCACCATGTTTGTTACATGCGAAAGGGTTTATCCCTATTCTCCCCGCTGGAGGCAACTTTTCAATAGCATTTCAACTGCTCGAATGTGCAGTAGCCAGAAACCGCATTGTGCAATATTTACATGGCACATATATTTGAGTGGAAACCCTTTCTAAAAATCAAGAGCACATTCAAAACAATTTTTTATTGCTAAACGTGATACAGTTTTATGCTATAAACGCTAATAGCTGAGCATTGTGAAACTCACCTTAGTTTTTCTCTTAAATTTTTATCAACATTTTTTAAATGATTTTGATCAGACGCGCATCTGCCATCAGAACCAACACTAAAAAAGAGAAAAGGTTGTAGGTGTACATAATCAGATTGGAAATGTTTTTCCCCAGTGTAGCTACAGTGTAAGTATTATTGTAAGAAGTGATTATGCATAAGCGACGAGCCAAATAGCAAGTTTTCAGTCCAACAATCGAAGAACAGAAAACATATCAATAGCTTAATTGCTAACGCGTTTAAGTACCAACGTGTTAAGCGCGTCATAGCGCATTGTGCCGCGTTGCAACGCCGATTTTTTCCTACGGGTACACACAAGGCATTACAAAATGCTTGTTTGGCCAACATACTGTCGTTGTTTGCACACTCAAGTGTACAATATAAGCTGTGTGCTGCATGTGTTATATTATATGCAGTCTACATACAACATATATGTGCATGTGGCTTTGGATTGCAACATTGCCATTCATAATTAATAGCAGCACATGTAATGCAATGACCAGTGGATTGACATCATCACGTTGATACCTTTCCCCACACGCCCATGTGACCCTAGGTAATCCTGACCTATTTTATGCACTACTTGCTGGTGCTAATTTTGCTAACTGAATGTTGATATTATCCAACAAACATGTACACAGTGCGGTGATCTACATGTACACAAGAACACCGTAGCAATGGTCTCAATTAGATTGCTGCACATGTCCATTGTTGATGAAAACAGATATTGATTTCATTTATACTGTGCTGGTAGTTGCAATCATAAACGTGAGGACGACCTCAATGATAATGTGAAGTATCGCTTGCAAATATTTTGTTAGTGTTGCTACATGTACATTATTTAGAGGAATACGGGTGCATGCCATGTACCAATATTGATACTGATCATTACATTATATTAGGAAGAAATCGTCAAATTACATGTATCAATGAACTTACCACAATATAAATTGTTTAGCATTGTTTGGAGATGCACCAATGAATACAAGAGGTTCCATATCACACCTTTCATTACAGTCGCTATAGTATCCTTGCTCAGAAAACCTAGCGCTGCAGTGGGTGAAATATTTATGCATCATAAAGACAATGACACCATCAAGGGCCCTCCCTCCTTTCTTTTAGGCCACAATTAATGGTATGCCATAAATCATACTGTATCATTCCATAGATGTTACATACTGCAACATGACATGTAACAAACATGCACACAAACATTTATCATCGAAGTGTACAAAAGCAAAAAAATGTTTACCTGTGAGTCTGCATAAATAAATTGATTCGTGTTTTATATCAGCACAGAAAATGGCACCTACAGTGTATACTGTAGCTAGTCTAACTTTGTTGCATTATTTTTACATTGTATTCTTCAATGTATTTTTGATTTATTCTCGTTACTGAAACTCTTTTCTGCATACAGGGATCTAATTGGCGCACATACACTGTACATGTAGCTCATAATGAGTATTGGTGCACATGAATCTAACCATCTGAACAGCCTGGAGTTCAATAGTTGCACCATAGACTGAAACTATCACAGCCCAGTGAAAGCTCATTTTGAATTATGCCAGCTGCCAACAATTACATCTTACACTGTGCATCTATTACAACATGGAAGGATGGCAGGATGGCATATAAAAGGACTGGACATGTGTATTGATAAAATAAACATAAACTGCATTGTTTTAAATACTCAAAAAGAAGCTGCAAAGTTCAACAAATGCACTAACACTTCCACAAACAATAAGCTGTCCCAAGGTTTCATCTGAGTCTAACCTCGGCCAAACAAAAGGATTCAATTGTATAATATACATGTAAGGAACATTCCTCAAGATTTTGACTTTTGTTTATTTATACATGTAGCATCCAACTCAAGGTCAATCGATGTTCTATTTCAATATTTTATATTGCACCATTGGAATATAGTTAGGGTGTACGGTGCAAACATTACGAGGTCCGATACCCTGGGATTTAAAAGTGCCACATCTTCAGGTAGAAGAGTTCAAATCACTTCAAATTTGCTGTGTACATAGAAGGGGCCTCACTATTGATATCTTCTATTATACTTTATCCATTATAGAAACACAGCTGTACAAAGTAATTGCACATTATCCCTGCTTGAATCGTTCTCCATACATTGAATTGGAATCGGTTTGTCCACATTATTGATGCGAAACGACTAGGAAAACGTGCACTAACTTTGCACAGCGGTAACTCCTTAACAGAAAAGGTAAATATGACAAACAGAACAAATCAATAGCCACAGGACTCATCTACGTACACACTGCACCGAATTCGAAGCAATATGAATGCTCCTACTGAAGATGTGGTTTTGAACCCCACGGGATATTGGACTTCATAACATCGACACTGTGCTTGTGAAAGACATCACAACAAACAGTGAAATGGTGGGGTACATGTATTGTAGCTTTAAAAATAGAACGTCCATCGTGTTTACTGTACAGAAGATATGAATTGAATGCTATATATATATCAGTTCCAAATCCATTAATAATGTCACTTGAAAAATCTTTTTTGACTCCAAATGTTCTAACCAACTTGTATCAAAGCATGCAAATGGCTGCCTGATCAAATTACAATTACTTCATAGTAGCAGTACCACCCACATGGGGTTACAATACTATGGTCAATTTTAAAATGTATCGAGGAACATAAATAATTAACAGGTCAAATAGCAACTGGACTTACTACAAATCCCCAAGCAAATACAGTTTGAGAAATTATATTGATATACAGACATGTAAAATAACTTCTATATACAGGTAATATCTTACGTACTAACACCACATAGTTTTATGCTGTGAAAACTAACAGCTGAAACTCACCTTACACGTATTTTGGTACTGCAATTTTCATTAACATTGTTTAAATAAAATATACATGATGTGCATCTTGCATCTGAGTCAACACTAAAAACGTGGGTGGGGGGGATCAAAGTGGAAGAAGAAACGTTTGTCCTTAATATAATGTAGTTAAATAACATTCAGTACAGAGCATATGTCCTAAATGGTGAAAGAGCCAGCTTTATGACCTTATGGCAATTTACCAGCGGTATGACATATCAACACTGACAAGACCTTGCATACATCTTTGCAAATCACTTGTGTGACCAATGTGATAGATATATGAATCCCACAAGCAGTGTTAATGTTTACACACTTATCTCTCAAGTGTATGTGTGCTAACACATGCATCTTGTAGCACAAACACATACCAAATACACCATATGTATATACATGCATAAGAAAATCGTGTAAAAAAGAAAATTTTTTTTTTAATATGTGGTTACATTGGGCTATTCCATAATATAATTGTACACCCCTACTGATGACTAATATCAAGGTATCCCCCCAGGACATAAAGCCTATACACCATACCCCCCCAGGACATTTATTTTGGACCCCCTCTGGACACACTTCCCTGTACATTACCATTGAACCCCCTCTGGACACAACCTGATGTAGGATACCCCCCGTAGGACATTACCATTGAACCCCCTCTGGACACATCTCGATGTAGGACACCCTCCTAGGACATTACCATTGAACCCCCTCTGGACACATCCTGATGTAGGATAACCCCTAGAGCATTATCATTGAAACCCATCCGGACACATTTCACTGTGCGACACCCCTAGGACTTTGCCATCATTGCCATTGGACCCCCTCTGGACACATCTTACTGCAATAGAACATCCCCCTAGGACATTACCATTGGACCCCCTCTGGACAACTTTTTCGGTCATCAGTAGGGGTGTACAATTATTTTATGGAATAGCCCAATTTGTGCCTGTGCTAATTGTACATGTGTTTGTACATGTGCAAGTACTGACGTGTGTTGTGTGCATGTATGCTTGTGTATATGTGTGGGTGTGATATGTATTGGAAGGCATGTTTCATGCATGTGTGTTCGTGCTTGTGGTGCAGTTTCATTTCTTTGTGGATGTGTCAAATGGCATTCTACACATTGGGTGCTATGGCTACATGCATATATTGTTTATTACATGCATAGGGCATCACTTAAATAACCTACCTTTCTGGTTGGTCATGTTGTGCAACAAATGGTCTGAGAGCTTGAGGATTCATCACATCTGTATAGTTCTCTGTGCAACCACTACATCTTGCATTAGAACAGGCACCTTTATTTTCTATTGTATCGTTTGGACGACTTATAATCTGTTCAACATCATTGGTCTTTGTCGCATCGGATACATTTGCTAAATCATTTACACTTGATGAACATGGCCAAACTTTCATGGCGATATCGTTTTCACAATCCTCACTGCAGCAAGAGAGAGAGAGAGAGAGACACACACACACACACACACACACACGCTTGATTATCTAGCATAAACAAAATACTCATCCTCTACGTTCCATCTTCCCTCCTCCCTATTTGACTGGTGGCGGGAAGTGTGATACTGATTAATACTGTATCCTTAAACACATAGTTGCAAACAGGCAGAAATGCTGACTAGTAATGTTCTTTTACAAATCTAGGCCCACATGTAATATAGAACTCCCTGTATGGGTGTGGTTTTTGAATCAAGCTTTTAGTAATGACAAAACGTGCTGCCTGCACTTGTTGACCAATTGTTGCCAGGTGTTCACAAATAAACATGAAGGTTTTAGAATTTCTTAAATCTAAATGAATTATTCATGGACATACAACGCAGAAGGTAGGCTATTACAAACTGTGTTATTAAAAATCTGATTACCTTTAATAAGTGAAACAAATAATATATAATTATATAATAATCTATGACAAGATTTAATTGATTGTAGGATTTATATCCCCTAAATGTAAAAATTTGATTTAGCTTTTTATCAGTAACTATTCAAAACAAATTAAACTAGAAACACTTAAAATCACTACCATTTTACTGGACTTCAGCTTGTAATAACTCACTAACGAAACAAACATTGCTTCCTTGTGACTTAAGAGAAATGCACAATGACGCTAAATCTATTTCGTATTGATGGAGGGGTAATTGCTGTACTGGGGGCATGAGTAGGGAGATATCCCATTGTTGTACACTCCCACGCTACGAGTGCACGTAGGTACAACAACGGAAATATGTGTAAATGGTCAAAGACTGCACAGCCAGCATAAATACTAGTTATGACATGCGCAATAGGTCCTACACTGGATCACAACCCAGACATCAGCTGTGCATGTGTTGGCCACACTTGTAGTCAGCTATGTCAACTTAGTTCAGGATGCCACACCCTTCTAAATAATGCACTAGCATCAGTATTGTTATTGATTGCAAATCTCAGTACTATACAATTTGTGAACTTACATGTACCATAGCATACTTTCTTTGGTCAACATTCCTAAGAACAGCAAAGTTATGATGAGCAGAAGTATCTCATACATGTACATGTATATTGGCATATTCTGAACCAATAGTAGAATCTCTGTTCCATATTCTGACAAGTTTGTACTACAGAGGGAACAATTTTTACGGTGTAAACAGAATGAAACCATCAAGCTCCCTAATCCACCTCCCAGGAAATATTTTATGGTAGACAATTACAAGACTGTGTTAAATTATTAATTAACACACACAATACACACACACACAACATCTTATACACACACAATACACACACCATACACACACAATGCACACACCATACACACACAATGCACACGCACACCATACATACACACATACACAATACACATGCAGACACACACCAAACACACACGCTCGATACACACACACCATACATGTACACACATACACACAATACAAACACAATACAAACACAATACACACACACCATACACACACACCATACACACACACCATACACACACACCATACACACACCATACACACACACCATACACACACACCATACACACACACCATACACACACCGTACACACACACCATACACACACACCATACACACACCATACACACACACCATACACACACACCATATATACACACACACACACACCTTGTCACTGCATACTGCATTAATAGCATAAAATAATTATTATGCGATAAACATTGCGTCATACTGGTCTAGGAAAGAGACAACAAACAACCTCATACACTCTCCCTTTTGGCCCGCGACCCTCGCAAAAAACGTTCTATTGAGGGAGACGGACGCTCGACACCCATACCCACACACACACACACACACACACACACACACACACACACACACACACACACACATAAACACACACACACATAAACACACACAAACAAACACACATAAACACACACACACACACACACACACACACACACACACACATAAACACACACGCGGTACGTTAGACTTAAATTGCGGCGCACCGTTCCACACCAATAGGTACTGCAGTGCGGTTCGAAGCGCTCATCCCACCAGAGATCTCTGGTGGGATGAGCGCTTCGAACCGCACTGCAGTATTGGTGTGGAACGGTGCGCCGCAATTTAAGTCTAACGTACCGCGTGTGTGTTACTGTACTTACCACATTTTGAAGTTGTGAAAGTGTTGCCCTGCTCATAATGAA
This sequence comes from Ephydatia muelleri, assembly GCA_013339895.1. NCBI lineage: Eukaryota > Metazoa > Porifera > Demospongiae > Spongillida > Spongillidae > Ephydatia > Ephydatia muelleri. Next base: position 3,229,202 of record JABACO010000004.1, on the reverse strand, counting down.
ATCATTAAATAGACAATAGATTATGAAGCGATCGATCTCGAGGCTAATTATTGCATTACATCATCGTGGCACTCAACCCCGCAGCGAAAGCGTTGGCACTGAGGGACAAAGACCAGTCGGAAATGTGACAAGAAGGTACACTACGCGTGTGAGTGTAAATTCCGGCCAGGGAAGCACCTGGGTAACCATAACCCCTACCCCAACCCCGCCCCCCTCCCCAGTGTGCTGGGAGCCCGAGCCCAGGCCAGATAAAAATGACAAAATGACATAGACACCTTCCCTTCTGCTGGACCCTGTGGTGACCCTTCTACAGGGTGCAGTGCGGTGACGTGTCCGCAGTACTGAGAGATGGCAGTTTCTTAGCAGACGTACTGTAGTGGTGGTTCCCACTGGTGGATATGGGCAATAGCTGAAGCACAGTTTGGACTAGACTTCCTTGGAGCGACATAGCTGCACCATACCTAATTGGTGAGCCGACTCCTGATGGTATGTGGTGGGAAGGGTTGTCATGACCCAGTGATGGCCTGGTGTTGTGCCCGGCAGGTTCAAAATGGCCAGCAGCCTGATGGCAGCTCACAGCGGATATTGGAACGGTGGCAGAGCTTGGAGCTCAGGAATGGGGTCCTAGTGCTCTGTCTCCATGGTCAGTTGGTCCCTGGTGGAGTATCAGCTCTGTCAGGTGGTGGGTGGGAGTCGTCCAAGTAGCGTGATCCATTTATTTGGCTGTGCAGCTCTCCTAACTGGTTCTTTGTGTGTGCCCTCTCTGTACAGTGGAGAAGGGGGGTGGGGGGAGGGATGGAGGGAGGGGGAGTGGGCATCAGACCGCTGATTTTCCCTGGGATCCTGCAACAGATTACTAGCGTTTGCAATCCTCATGAGCATGTTCTGTCCAGGGGTGGTGCAATATCCTCGCCTTCCCTCCCGGAGACCATGATGGACCAGAGGTCCTGGGGGTATGCTGCTCCTCCTCCAGGGTGTGGTTCCGCAAAGAGTGTGGAACAATCAGCTGGAACGTTTGAGATTCGTCATGGTTGACAAGCTCTCTCCCTGGGCATTCCTCGGGTAGCCCACAAATACACACACACACACACATACACACACACACAACACACACGCACACACACAACACACACACATGCACACACACACAAACACACACACACACACACACACACACACACACACACACACACACACACACCTTGGCATCCGAGTCTGAAGCAAGCTCCTTCAAAGGAGGAGGACTATGTAGCACAGTTAGGCCTCATGTAACTATAACGTGCACACACCCAGCCACGAATAACAGATCAGTAACAAGAATGAATCTGCACAAATCATGCATACATGTATAAATATATACTAATGGTATTTAGATCCTTCTACTGTAGATGCTTCCAGGTGTGTGTGTGTGTGTATGTGCATGTCATGTGCCTGCTTAACACCCAAGGTGTAAACTAGCTACACTCACCCTCTAATCTGACGCAGGGGGGGGGGGGGGGGGGGGGGGGGGGGGGGGGGGGGGGGGGCATGCCTGTCTCTGGTAGGATATCTTCTCTCTGCTTGTGGTGTAGGCTCCTCGAAGTGGTCTATTCCTGGTGGCTCCCATGACTGTGCACTGCTAGGTGTCGCTGGATTAGGTACGATTCCTGGCCGGGAGTTGACGCTGGCTGGATTCGTATATGAAGACGGTTGGTGTGCACCACTTTTGTGTGTTCTCCATCAGAAATCTCCACAGTGACTGGTGATTTCACCCGCCTTACTGTCCAGTTCCCCTCCCATCGGTGGATCCAACTTGCTTGCTGTGGGTACCGACAGCCACACCAGGTCCCCAGGCTTGAATGGCCGCTCTGCAGAATGCCTGTCGTCGTCCACTTTCTGCCAGTGTGCAGACTCCACAATGTGAGCCGCCACCAGGTCCTGTAGCTCAGCCATCTTTGCCTGCAGTACTGCCTGGTAGGATGTGGCTTCATACTCTCTGGAGGGAGTCAAGGTATTTGGCTGGGGGTGCCTTCCATACATCAGTTGGAATGGGGACATGCCAGTGGAGGTGTGTGTAGCGGTCCTGTACGCATACAAGGCCAGTGGCAGGTGTTGTTCCCAGTCCTCCTGCTTACAGCTGGAGCAGTGAGCGGTTGAACCTCTCGACCATTCCATCACCCTGTGGGTGTTAGGGTGTGGTATGGCTTTTCTGTACTCCAAATGCATCCAATGTGCTCTGTACGATGCTGCTTTCGAAGTTTCGACCCTGGTCTGAGTGGACGATTTCTGGGATGCCGTATGTGCAGAACAGCTTGACCAGTTTTGCTGTGATTCTTATGGCTGTCTGGTCTGGGAGCGGTCTGGCATCTGCCCAATTGGTACAATAGTCCTGTATGACCAGAAGATACCTGCTGTTCTTGGTGGACACAGGCACTTCCAGGATGTCGATCGCAATCATCTGCCATGGTCGTCCAATAGGGATGTTTGTGAGTGGTGACCTCACTGGCATTGGCAGCTTGGACTTCTGGCATGTGACACACACCCTGCAGTGCCTTTCCACGTCTTGGGCCATGTTCACCCAGTATGCCTCCCGTCCTATCCTCTCCAGCGTCTTGTGTGTCCCCTGGTGACCTGCTGCCTGGGAGTCATGGCACATGCTCAGGGCCTGCTGGTGCAATGCTTCCGGCAACACAGGGACCACTAAGGTGTCAGACGTAGGACCTGAATGGTACTTCCTGCATACAATTCCATCCACCATGTCAAGTTGTGACCAGAGCTGGGCATATCTTCTCAATGGTGGTTTTTTCCAATCTCTGTGTGGAGGGCGTTGCTCAGAGTGGAGTGCATTGTACAGCTGCAGGGTCGTTTTGTCCTGCTGCTGTGCCTGCCTGATCTCTTCTGCTGTGAAGCCAGCATGCACTGTGGTCAGGGCTGCATGGAGCGTTTCCCTGTCTGGTCCTCTCCTTTGCGACAGTGCATCAGCATTTCCGTTGGTCGTTCCCATCCGGTACACAATTTCAAAGCTGAACTCCTGTATTGCCAGAGCCCAGCTGGTGTAGTGGAGCTGCAATGTCGGCAAACTTGTCGATGTACTTGCGGTAATATGAAGCAAGTCCAACGAATCGCCGCACCTCTGCTTCATCCTTTGGCTGGGGCCAGTTTACTTACCACTTCCACCTTGCTGCTACATGTATCTGGTGACATTCCTGCTCTGGAGAAGTTGTGTCCAAGGTACGTCACCTGTGCCATTCCAATCTGACACTTGCTTCCTCTGAGGGTCAGTCCTGCCTCTCTCAATCGTTGGAATGCTTGCTCCAGATGGCTCTTGTGCAGCTCCTCGTTCGCTGAGTGGATCAGAACGTCATCGATGTAGGTGGTGACGAATGGCAGTCCTCGCATCACCACATCCATGAGTCTCTGGAATGTGCTGGGTGCCCCACATAAGCCAAAGGGCATCCTTGTGAACTGGAACAACCCCATTCCAGGACCAGGTGAGAATGCTGTCTTCTCTTGGTCCTTTGGGTCCACTGGTACTTGCCAGTACCCACACTGGAGGTCCAACTTGCTGAAGACAGTTGCCCCTAACAAGCGGTCCTGGACTTCATCAATCAGGGGAAGTGGGTAGGCATCCTTTCTTGTCCTCTTGTTTGCTTCGCGGTAGTCCACACACAGTCGGATTTCTCCTGTCTTCTCCCTGGTGTAGACTGCAGGTGCTAGCCACGAGCTGCTGCTTTCAACAATGATCCCTTTCTTCAGCATATCATTCATCTGCTCCTGAACTTCTTGCTGAAAGTGTGCTGGTATCCTTCTGGGTGGGACTCTTGTTGGAGACCCCACGGTGTCTATCTGATGACAGGCCAGCTTGGTCAGCCAAGGGGTCTTGACAAATCGGTCTCTTGCCTGTCGCACTGTCTCTTCAAAGCAAGGCTTGACAAATCCTGGAAATTCAGCATCTGCGAACTCATTGAAAATTGATATTACACACTCGTCCGCCTCATCTGAAGCTGGGTCTCCAGGGATGCCACGATGCACACCTTCTCTCTCCGCTCTCTCTCCCCTTTCCGTATTGCCTGCATTGCTTCTGGTTCTGGTAGTGGTGCTGGTCCAGGTGCTGTGCTCACAGGTGTCAGCCTTTTCTGCCCAACAACGGTGACTAACACGGGCAAGGTAGTGAAGTCCAGTACTAGACCTTGTTGCTGCAGAAAATCAACCCCAAGGATGACTTGTGAGATGAGCTGATCGACCACGATGAAACTGTGTTCCGGTACCTCTTCTATGCCACTTAGCTTCACTGCCGCCTTGACGTTGTTCATAATGGGGAGCTCTTCTTCACCTGCCGAGACTAGCCTTAGCTTTGGCATATCGCCCGCACTTGTCCTCCCGTTGAAGCGTTTAGCAATATCATGCCTGACGAGCGATACCGAGGAACCGGAGTCCAGCATCACCTCCACCATCATCCCCCATCCACCACGGAGACATCGCTTCTGATTGAAGCGACGAACACTGCTTCAAGTGGGCTTACTGGCGCGCAGGGTGTCTGTTGCCCTCTACAGACACCCCTCTGAAGTTTTCCGGATACTGCTCGCGGATTCGAGGTTGATATGCGGGTAGATTACGACGGATGTGACCCGCTTTCCCACAGAAGTAACAACGTACTGGCCGTGCGGCGCGTAGGATAAACTCCTTCTGCTTTCTTTGTTGTAGCACACTCAGTGCTGCTACCTGCACCGACAACTTCTCTACAATCGCGTTTGTCGGGTTGCTAGGAGACGCTACTGCGGCGGCCTGCTGCTCGTTCTACCAGAGATCTATATATTATCTCTGGTTCTACATTGGGGCGGTCAACAGTTTTGCGCGCTCTACAGCTGACCGCAATTCAGTGGTATTCCCCGTTGCTCGTAACTGTTTGCTGATTGCCGCCACAAACTGATGCAGCAAGAGTTGCTCCTTGGCAGCCTGGGCATGGCTTGCTCCAGCAGCTGCTTTAGATCGTGCAGGAACACTGGCAGCGCTTCGCCAGGGACCATTTTCCTCTGCCGAAACCTCTCCAGGGTAGTGAAGCTCGTTGATGTCATCGCTGCCATTAGCTCCTTTTTTGTCTTAATTGGCATAAGTCTCCTTCGCTTCAGTGCTGAGATCCAGCCATGCTGCGAGCGCTTCGCAGCGTAGGGAGCTTCACTGCCTTCGTCTCGTCATAGATTATTTAGACAAAATAATCTATGGTCTCGTCGTCCCATTTGTTGGCGTCACGCGAACGGTTTGGGCAGACTGACATGAGCATTGGCCATTCTCTGCTACCAATATAACGTGCGCACTCTCAGCCAAGATTAGTAACAAGAATGAATCTGCACAAATCATCACGATATATATATATGGTAATGGCATTCTAGATCCTTCCAGGTGTGTGTGTGTGCTTAACACCCAACGTGTAATCTAGCTGGCACTACATAGCTAAGGCGTCCAGATGTGGGTGTGGCTAGGTGCATGGATGGATATTAACCCTCATCGCTGTGTAACACTTGCAGTGCTATTGTTCGTTATTGTATGCACTTTGTTTATTCTAGTCTCGTACCCAGACCCAAGGGTGAATACAGAGGGGGCTAAAGAGGGGAGGGGTTTGGGGGCGTAGCCCCATACGCACTCTATAATTGTACCTTGATGCGATACTTTATTAATACCAAGTCTACAGTTGTCAACAACATCTATGGTTCAATGCCTCAACCTCTCTCTAGTATAGTGAGGTCTATGGCATAGTCCATTATGGGCAGAGAGAGAGTTGGTTAGAAAAACTTGTAGTGTTTAGTAATGTTGCATATTTGAGTTAAAATACTTAAAAATATAATTATAATAAAGGTTGGCTGGGACAATATTACACGTTAAAGTGTGGAACGTAATCAACTCACCATGTAGCCGTTCACAGCAAAAAAACGCCGTCAATTCTTGATTTTCAATTGATTTGTCACTTACATTCTGCATACCTGGTACAAACCGTTAACAATAATGTAAGTGGCAAATCACAATAGGCCCATGTGACCGCTCCGTAATCTAACATACGTCAGTGTCACACAATATACGTTCGCCATGTTGATTCACAGCTTTTACGGAATTATCCGAGTGACGAAAAGGGCCTATTGAAAATCAAGAATTGATTTGGTTGCCTTCGTCGTATGAATGTCGCGTGCGTCCATCGTGTCATTGTTATTTTACCTGTCGTATGTAATTAAGGCTGACCTCCATGGTGGCCACCTTTTCTCGAATGCTACACACAGCTGGCATCTGCGTACAGCGTCGTACTTTTATTTCTCGGCGTCGACATCAACAAATGTGAATGGGTGGAGCTCGAGCTGGCATGATATTTTAATTGCTAGTTGGGTTGTGTCGCGTGCGGGGCAGCTATACAGTGGCGGACGGAGGGGGGGGGGGGGGCACAAGGGGCCTGCTGTGCCCCCCCCCCCCCCCCCCCCCCCCCCCTCCCCCGTTAAATGAATAGATGCGGTCATACGGTCAAGATGTGGTCATACGGTCATACACGACTGAAAACAATCAAATGATTACAATACCGCAGTCCGATATATCACATTGATTATGGTCTCATTAATTAATCACACATAATTTATAATCCTGGACCATATATCATGGCTGCCATTGAAGAACAATCTGACGCTAGCGTTAACCAGGTAAAGAAAAGAAAGGCGTCTGTGATTACGGATTTCTTCTGTAAACGATCAGCGTTGGTAAGTATAGTGCATGAAGCACAAACTATTATAATTAAAACTTACTTGTATACATAAGTCATCGATCGCTTATACATGCCTTACCAGGACTGTTCAAGCGTAGATAGTATAGCTCCATAGGATTAGCGACAACTACTGAGAAGAATCCCGACCTAGTCTCGGAGTCTGGATCACAGCTGGAAGAACTTGCATTGCTCCGTCAACCTCACTGTCAGTCTGCAGCTTAGTCCCTGCATTGCAGGAAGAACAACAAGAGCCACAGGTTCAGAAACACAGTGGATCACAGGAGCTTCAATTAGCTGTACATGTCATCGATGGTTTGTGACAAACTGCTTTTTTACTTAGTACGATAGTATGTTATAAATTTATGATTTATATATGACAGAGCAGGATGTGAAACATTTGGTTGGGAAAAAGCTTACTCAGGCACAAAAATATGAAGCTTTGCAGAATACATCTGTTCCTCCCATTAACTACAGGCTTCCTCGTCAGGAATTCGTCACAACGACAGGAGTACGAAAACGGTAACTATATTATTTGGGGCCACACGGTTAAAATGTTATTAAAATGCATCGCGTTTGAATCGCTATAACTTCCCAACGGATAATGCTATCGACTTCCTATTTTCAACACTTCATACTACACCATTTCAGTATGAAGTGTCGAAGATAGGAAGTCGATAGCGTTATCCGTTGGGAAGTTATAGCGATTCAAACGCGATGCATTTTTATAACATTTTAACCGTGGGGCAATTTTCGCGGAAACTGCATGTCCCATTTTCTACAGTAATCTTATCAGTACAATCTTACCATGCAATGTCTGACATTACACCAGCATGCATTAATTTTTCTATATTACTAGGAGCTTCCATGCAGCATAGTTGGATAAGCAAATATCCAAGATTGTCGTATTCCGCAAGTCAAGATGGAGCATATTGCTTGCGAGGCAGAGCGCTCCATCAGTGGACTAAGGAGGCTAAAAACGTACCTCAGGTCAACAATGACGGGGGAAAGGATGAATGGATTGGCCCTGCTAGCTGTACATAGATGTATCAGCGTTTCTGTGAAGGAAACAATTGATGCTTTTGCAAGCAAACAGCCACGGAGAATGAAGCTTTCCTTCATCTTGGAGGTGCAGCCACTGATGCTACTGATGAATAATAAAATTATTGTATAGCGTGTGCAGCGCGGTGTGAATTAAAATTAATGATTACATGGGTTTAAAATTATCATTATTTTTACGTAGTTTTGGAAGGTTTTAAAACGCAAAAACCGTTGGCTTCTGGGGCTCTGCCCCAGACCCTTTTGGGGGAGCTTACAGCGCTCCCCCATACCCCCTAGCTGTGAGTGTTTGGGGTCCCGCCCACAAGCGTGCCCCCCCCCCCCCCCCCCCCCCCCCCCCCCCTCCTAAATCCTGCGTCCGCCGCAGGCTATATGCCCTAGAGGCACGCACGGCAGTTAATTGTATCACGTGAAGCGATTTTGTTGGCCTGGAGCTCTGACATTATAGTCCATAGTCTGCATTCATCACGTGAGACGACTGGATTACCTCAGAAGCTAGGCCTGGGAACGGCATCCTCTTTTCGCGTATGCTTAAGGCAACAATAACAATTGACGAGTTTTTCCGCGGTGAAAAAGTCGTTAAATGTTTTCTAGGGCAGAATTGGAATCATAGCAGGGATCTAGATCGAGCTGGTCAATTGGTAGCGTAATCAAGGCTAATTAAACTTCATTAACAATAATTCACCAAACTTGTTGCCTAGCGATTCCATGTTAGTCTCAAAATCTCCGATTTCTATCTCGATCCGGTCAACAGTTAATTCCGTTTAACACCTTTGCCTTCTTTCGCGAACACCCGGTATATAACTGGCAAATCAACATTGCATTATACATTTAAATTTATAATTTATTTTTTTAGATAAACACCACATCTTAGTAGACTTCAGGTGTCCTCTCATATGGTGCAACAAAATATTTCATTACTGGAGGCATTTCTATAGTCTCTTCTTCATTCAAACAATCGCAACGGTGGAAACTTCCAGCATTTTCCACATCACATAGGCCTGTTGTACATCCTTGGCCTCCATTCTTCGGCAGACCATGTGACCTGTTTGTAGGCAAATTTCCAACATAATCCAGAGGCACACATTGATTACATAACACCATGACAATTTTTCCCCTCCTATACATACCATCTTCATTTACCAAGGGACTATATGATGAAGAGTATAGCATTGCCACCTTTATGGATGTAATATATGTCGTTGAGCAGAAACTGTTGGCTGGTGAACACTGATTGCCCGAATGTAAAATATATATATCTTTACAGCAAAAGAGTTGAGTAGGCCTATATATCAATAAATTGATTTTGGATGTGGACAGTGTGTATTCATTTGTATTACTAGCAATAGTCTAAATTGGCAAACATGACAGGCATTACTTAGTACTTGGTCAACTAACCGTGGTGTTTCTTCAATATCATAATTAGAAGAGACGATATCATCTTTAGGTAACTGTTTCCAGTGACCACCCTCGCAGCAGTATCTGTAGGAAATGATTCAATTTACTGTATGTTCCCAGCTAGTGCGACATTTAGGACCTCTTCACGCAGCTCCAATGTACAAGACCAAACATCAAACACTAGAGCAAATTTATGTTATTTATCAGTGGACTAACATGCAGCGGAACTCTGGACATCCTGACAACCATAAGACTAAATACAGTTAATATAAACTAGATTGCAAACAAATGAGTTGTAGAGACCTACAAGGGATGCTCCTGTGTTTCTACTGCTCGAAATAACAAATCTAGTAGAATTAACTATTGCAACATTGGTGTCTTTATGTACAATGTGTGTAAAAAATATATAAAAGTTTCATGTGAACACTATGACTAAGGTAAGCTGCCTTATTAGAATGGTTTTTTAAATGGACTGTACAAGTCAAACGCATCGTCTGGAAGATGTTTTAACACTACCAAGTGTGCAACATATTGCAGCACCTTCTGTTTTCTATATCTACTCCCACCTTTGAGGGGGTGTGGGAGATATGCAATGTGTACCAAATTAGAATAGGGTGTGGGTCGTAGCTTTTAGAATAGTTTCAATCCAACAGACAGCCAGCAATGCCGCCAACATACATGTATCTGGAAGTATCCAAGGTGAAGTTCTCAACACATAAATATATATATTAGCGTTCTCTGTCTGCAGCTAGGTTAGTTTCTGTTAGTTAGAAGGGTTGTGATAAAAAAGCCAAGCATTGCAAGAGCTCACAAAAGCCCTCCTTTGTTCTTCTTTACTTATTCATCACTCATGAAAGATACTTTTTAAGCTTACAACTTTGTTATAAGTGGTTATGCAGAAGAGCTACTTCAAGCCAAAGAGAGGCTTCATGACCTCCATTGAAAATGACCGGAAGTGAGTACTTAAAACTAGCCTGGTTGATACTGGCATCGCTGTGTTATGGTTATTACACAAATATACACAAAAAAGAACACAATACACGATACAGTTTTACGCTATCCAAGATAACAGCTGAATATAGTGAACTCACCTTCTTCCTGTATTGGAATTTACATTGTATGTTCTATCTGAAATATAGCTGAAAAAGAGGGGTACATAATCAGGCTAGAAAGGTTTAACCCCAGTGTGTGGCAAATTATGAATGAAAAGATGACATTATTTGTGACTACCAAACCAAATAGGCAAGCTGTCTGAAAATCGTATAACAGAAGACATATCAATGCACATATGCCATTAGGTCTTGCAACATTTTGAGATCTAAAAAAACCACTTGGTGTGTAGTAGTGTTGTTTACACAATTAAATTATGACCTGGTCATAGATAATGGGTACTACAAAATGGCTGATAAAACGGTGGACACAGATTAGCAACAGTCTGTATTGAATATTAGAGATCTCAATCCATTAGTAACATAGTCCCCCACTACTAATACAACTACTTCAAATCGTCAGACGGGTCCCTATATTTTAATAGAACTCTTTGAAGTTGATAGCAAGATAGGTAAGAATTGCAGGGGGTTGATGCAGTGATTTTCCAGTGGCACACTTTGCAGTTCCTATTTTCCATGTCATGATGTTGTCCCAGCCAGTAGAATCTATGTACTGCGAATCTTCTCAAACATCTTTCTGGTACCAGAATTGCTAACCCTACGTGCATCATACATGTACATAGTAATGTTTCCAAATATGACGAATTCAAGATTTTGGCGCTATCAGCTGTAATTGCTAACAGCTAAACTTGTTACATGACTCGCTGCACCCTGAGAACACTACGCTTACAAGCGGCTAACAGAAATCTCATTAAAAGCTGACACATCAAAAGCTATGCAGATCTTGAATTTGTTCTTTTCCCAAGGTGCTGCGAGTCTTGTCCATGGTGGAAAATGAAAAATACAATGCCATCTAATCATTAGAGGAACAAGAGATGCCCCTCTAGGCAGGTGTGGGTGTGCTGTAAGCCCTTCATCACAGTTATTAAGTTTCAGACCCATCACAAACTTCACTAGTTCCTTATTCTCTCCGCCATTACCACAACAGGTATTTTCATGTATGTACTTCACTATTTAACACTACTCTCATACACAGAACCTATGACATACCCGTATTTCTTTATTCAGGACACAATTGTACCTGCATTAACTGGTACTTTGAGTTGTGTAGTAGTGTGTGAAATTTGACATTTGATGACAGTGCCCTATTCTGCTATCACTTCACTATGCAAAAACAGGTTTCACGATGAATCCATTGGTACAAACAGCGAAATGAACCGACTCGAGTCAAGAGCCGATAGGACACAAGTGCAATGAAGAGGTTAGCAGATTTTTGCGTATATCAATAGTGCAACAACACTACGGCTAAGCTACGTTTGTTGCACATTTGAATCACATTTACATTTGTAGGAATGAATTAACACAAAAAAGGGTTGTGGAGACAACACGGGAAAGCATTTCTATTAAAATTAATAGGACGTACATCACTAATGCATCACATGACTTACACTTGTATTCTCATCCCCAATTGTGTGCCCATACCTTTGATCAGCACATACAGTACAACGTCACTGTGCAAAAGTCATACATTGTGAGTGTGTATTTTCATCCTCCAATTTTGTGTCCATAAGGTAAACTGCCATAATAGACTTTATTGGAACCGGTGGGGTAGTGGGTGTGTGGGTGGAATCCAAATAACCGCAGTCTATAACCTAGTGATGGGATAGTTAAAGGTTTTTGACAGTAGTTAAGTTCCAGTTAACTAAAAATGTTCTGTTTGTGGTGCAGTTAAGTCAAATAAATTCATAACCTTTTCCATATTTCTTCAGTTAAGTCATAGTTAACTAAACTGGTTTTTGCCACAACCAAGTTAAGTTAAGTTGACAATTTAGTTAAACAATCACATGAAGTTTATATAGTTCAAACGAGGGGGGGTGGGGGGGGGGGGGGGGGGGGGGGGGCAAAAAAAAACTGTGGGGGACCCCATCGTCCAATATTGTAGGGCTTAATGAGAGGATTACAAATCTTCTAAAATCGGACGTAAAAGAAAGAGATACGAGGGATCAAAAATGGGGGGCGAGGGAGGTACCACCCTACGCCCATTACATTTTCATGTGTTTTTGTATCTGTTTTGTTTCGCATTGGATTTACACGGGAGTAGCATTGATCTATTCCTCCCAGCCAAATAACCTCATGAGATCTCACACATAATCGCTAGACACTTGTACAACCGGCAGTGATGGATTTAAAGTTTAAACCCCCTAGTGGTTATTTCCTAATTTGGTAGCAATAGGAAATAACCACTAGGGGGTTAAACGCTAAATCCATCACTGCCGGTTGTACAAGTGTCTAGCGATTATGTGTGAGATCACATGAGGTTATTTAACTGGGAGGAATAGATCAATGCTACTCCCGTGTAAATCCAATGCGAAACAAAACAGATACAAAAACACGTGAAAATGTAATGGGCGTAGGGTGGTACTACCCTCGCCCCCCATTTTTGATCCCTCGTATCTTCTTTCTTTTACGTCCGATTTTTATTTTAAAAGCAGATTTGTAATCCTCTCATTAAGCCCCACAATACTGGACGATGGGGGTCCCCACAGGTTTTTTTTGCCCCCCCTCCTTGAGTTTGAAATGGATTTTTTGCATTCAAGATTGTGCTCTTCTGCTTCAAATTGCGTAGCCTGCTCAGAACAGGCTGAAATAACAATATTTCCTGCTATTTTGGAAAATTAATGTTTTGCTCTTTTCTTTTGATCCAAGACTCCAATGGGTCACACTCAATCTTGGTATTGTCTAATATGATTCCATTTCTGGGTCAAGTATATTGGGCCAGGATTACGTTAAGATATAAAAAAATTAATTAATTATAAATTAAAATTGGTGTTGTAGGATTTGTATTTATAAAAAGTAAGCCAGAAACAAGGGATTATTGAAATTATACATTCACAAATTCATAAAAATTACAGACCTACATTTAGCTAGTTGAGGCGAGAAGATAATGTAGGTTTATAACATTTATGAATTTATTATTGTATAACACTCCGATTCAATGTGGGACAGAACTTCTGAGATTACTCTCATACATGTACATGCATGCATTATTTACATGTATTGCACATACATGTAATCATAATTATATTATAAATGTAATGGATTGACAAAGGAACAAAAGATTCTTTCTGCATGAAGCGCTGTAGTACCAAAAAGATACATGCAAGCCCATTTGAAAAATGGGAGTCAACAGTGATTTTCATCATTATCATTAGCATGTCTACAAGTAAGCATACCCAATGGAGGCACCAAGAAATCCTCAACTAATTCATTATTCCAGTTAAAAAATAAAACTAGTTAAGTTAAGGTAATTATCGTGCTTAACAATATGTACTGAGTTAAGTTATAGTTAACTACCACCTGGCTATATAAGTGTAAGTTAAGTTAATAACTGCAATAATTCACTTAACTGACCCAAGTAAAGTTTAAAAAGTAGTTAACTATCCCAACACTGCTATAACCACAGTTAATAAGACCATTTTCGAACTACCCCTTTCAGTAGTTGATTTTTTTTCACGTAAAATGGTTAGTAAATCTTAAAATTCAGAAGCTTGGAGGCCAAGCGTGGAAGAAATGGCTGACAGCGAAAGGGAAAGTGCCTAACCCAGTGAATAGTAAAGATGTCACAACGGAGCTTTTATGGACTTATGTCATATCCGCTCCACAGAATCCATCCCCTCGTGGGCTCCATGAAAGCAGGTTTAGCATTTGGTACAACCGAAATGAACCCAGGACATACCACTGCCGGCAGTATATGATCTGAACGCAAGAATTATTGCCGTTTGTAATCGTATACGTGCAATCTCAATAACTTTGCATTAGTATTTATTGAAATAATTTAACCAAGTAGGGTGCACAATTCCACATAAGGTAAGCTGTCATATTAGAATGGATATTTTAATGGACTGTACAAGTCTAACACATCATCTGGGGACGTTTTTACATCACCAAGTGTCACTACTGATGGATGCGCACCATACCATCGTTTTAAATGTTTGCAGCATCTTCTGTTTTGTATATCCACTCGCACCTCTGAGAGAGGGGGTGGGGGTGGGGTGTACACAAACAAAATACATTAGTGTTCTCTGTCTGCAGCTAGTTCATATTCTGTTATTGTCTATCTCAAGCACTAAAGGAGTTATTTTGCATTCATAATATCATTTGTATCTTACAAATGACTAATTACCCAATATTTTACCACATATTTCTATTGCACATCTCTATAAGCTAGTTTATTAAAATTATCAAAATTTAGCTTAGGTTGTGCATATGAGTCGAAACAGGTATCTTAGCATGAAACCTTATTATCTCAAGAAACCTTTGTTCAATTTTCTTCAAACTTGGCATATATTTACTGTAAGTAAGGCCTGATTCTTACTATTGATCATTTCCGTTGCATCTGCGATATGTGGTTATAGAAATACAACATAACAAAAACTTGTATCCTTGTGCTCGGGATCGTGCTGCCCACTATCCAAAGCCTCTCTATTCCGTTTGTTAAACAAGGATGAAAGTGAGATGCCCATTGGTGGACAAAAAGAGATGCACAGCAAAGGAATGGAAATGGATGATGAAGATGCTGCTGTAATTCATGTTGGAGAAGAAGCCTATCCACCTGGATTCTTTGTTGATGCGTATATGCTACATGGATGTACTAAAACGTACATGTACATGGGTGCACAATTCCACGTAAGGTAAGCGTACATATTAGAACGGGTATTTTAATGGACTGTACAAGACTAACACATCATCTGGGGACGTTTTTACACCATCAAGTGGCACTACTGATGGATGCGCACCATACCATTGTTTTAAACGTTTGCAGCACCTTCTGTTTTGTATATCCACTCGCACCTCTGAGAGGGGAGGGGGGGGTCACAAACTAAATACATCAGCATTCTCTGTCTGCAGCTAGGTCATTATTTTCTGTTAGTTTGAGGAGTTGTGATACAAAAAAAAACCAAAGCATCGCAAGAGCTAGCAAAAGCCCTCCTTTTCCTCCTTTCTCCATTCATAACTCATGAGACATAACTTTATTATAAGTGGTTACGTGGTTCCAAGAGCTACTTTAAGCCTAACAGAGGCTTCATGACCTCCATTGAAAATGACCAGAAGTAAGAACTAAAGGACATTCCATGCCAAATGAGCAGGAGTTGTGACTCACGTCTTCCGATTTTGCTCCAATTTCTCATCAGTAGCGGATCTAGGGTTTTTTGGGGGGGGGGGGGGGTTTAAACCCCCCCCCCCCCCCCCCCCCCCCCCAACCCGCCATTATGAATAATATTATTGGCCAGACTGACTAGGAGCCCGCAAATTAGCACATTTGTCACGTATTGTACTCGATCAAGAGCGACATATCTCAGCCAAGAAGCAAATGGTGTTAAACGAATTCTTTAGGTATTATATACCCGTATACACAGTGTCCTGCACGGTATGTGACTGTATTTCATAATACGACATGCTTGATCGAAGGGCCCTTGGTTCACCCCCAATCTTGGGCATTATGTATATAAAGCACACTGAATTTATATTGGACGCACCCTTTGGGCCCCCCCCAATCCTGTTTACGTTCCTCCTACATGTACGCTTCTGTTAATGAGGCGCGGTTTACCGTTAAGCAATGGTGCCGTACTTATTGACAGCTGTTTCTTATTCATTACGCTGCAGACATAATAGTAGAGATATTCCCATGTGCCATTCGTCCGTGGCTATACTACGTACCTTTCATAACACTCCTAAAAGGCAAAGAGTTGGTGCTTGATGTATATATTTCTGAGCCTCATGTAAAAAATAAATAAAAGGCCTTTGTAAGACCAGATGGGTCGAGAGGCATGACTGTTTGGAAAGGTTTTACAATCTCTATGGTTATATATTTGCATGTCTTGATGCCATGACCAATCCAACTGGGTACCCCAACCTCCAAAAGGCAGGTGTGCCCCATGATGACTGGTGTTGGGATACACCCACTAGAATAAAGGCAGAAGGTCCAAAACAATCACTTGCTACAAGTAAGAACATTCTTTCATTGATAGTATTACTTCATGGCCTTGACCCTCTCAAAGGAGTATGTATCAAACTTCAGAAGCATGATGCTGACATTGTAACTGCTTACAGGCATATTGACCTTGCTATTGAAGAAGTATCTTACATGAGAGAAGATTTTGATAGTGTATGGAGTGAGTGGTTTGGAGAGGCTGAATCATTGTCTACTGACATAGGAGCAGTAACTACAATTCCTAGGATTTGTAAGTATCAACAGCATCGTTCAAATGTTCCAGCCGATTCACCAAGTGAATATTATAAGAGATGTTTAGGTATTCCATTCTTAGATAGTTTATTAAGTCAGATGAATGAATGAAAATCGAGTTGTGCAATCACTGATGTCTCTATGCCCTTCAATTATCTGCACATTATGCACGACTGAAGGATTCAGACGATCTGGCAATGCAGCTGCTATTTTGAGAAGTTGATATGCCAAGCGCTGCTTGTCTAAAGCAAAAGCTGGTTCGCTGGAAACTCTTTTGGAATGAAGGCAGACGTGAAGACAAACCAGAGGATTTGATGGATGCATTGCCATATGCAGATGAAGACATTTTTTCAAACATTCGCCAACTAATTCTAATTGATGACGTACGACACCGATTGGAACTTGTCAGGCAGAAAGGTCTTTTTCAGTTTTGAGACGAATAAAATCACACTTACGTTCAACAATGACCGAAGAAAGCTTGACAGGTCTAACCATGATGTCTATCCACCATGCTGAGTGTTTGTCGTTTTAATAACAGTTTCCGTTTGTCGTTACAAACGGAAACTGTTGTACCATGATTTGTGCAAGAAAACCTAGGCGTTTGTTTTGCAAATCTATTTTTTTTGATGAGTCAGAATTTATTTTATGTTCTTTTCATGTGTGTAATTATAAAGCGGTGTAGATTCAAAATTGTATCGGGCCGAAAATCTACAATGTGTTAAAAAAAAGCGGCGGCATCTTTAGTTTCTTGGAAAAAGTACTGCATTTAAAAAGCGGCTGGGGCTACGCCCCAGACCCCTTTCGGGAGGGACCGACCCCCTCCCCTTTTTAAACCCCCCCCCCCAATATAAATTCGTACGTCCGCCCCTGCTTATATATGTTGGTCTTGATATAAAAATGACTTGTACCATGTATTGAGTTAATAACTTTAATGGTTTACGAAATACATGCCACTGAATAATTAATTTTTTCCTAAAAATTGCAACTTCGCACACTTATATCTTGGCCGCAATACAATGCACAAAGGAGTTATTGGCATCAAATTGAAGGCCATGATCAGTAGAACTGATCTATGATGATTATTCTGGGGTGTGGTTAAAGGGTTAAATTTTGATCAACTTCAAAGCACCTTTTTCAATATAGAGGTGCCTTCCCACACTGAAACACAACAAATTTTTTTACACATGTGAAGGGAGTATCAATGTCAGTCCTTTTCTGGAAAAAAAAGTTTGTGTATTGATTGCCCCTGAGAACGACACGCTGTTAAACCTGAGGACGCCATTTTTTCCTCATCAAAAATCATTGTTGTTTTTATATTTTCCAAGTGGTGCTATGTAACTGTCTAACCACAGCTGCCCACCAGTGGGTTTATCTAGTAGCATGACGATAGTGTTTCCTTATTTGGGCAAGAGCGCGCGTTTTGGTCTTCGTCGTATTTTGTCTAAACATGTCGATTGATCGTCACAATTATCGTCGTGACCCGTTCAAGAAGCATTGGCGCCACGTATATGTGCATCTTCGAGTTGCATCAGAAGATCTTATAGCAGAACATCCATCTCTGTCTTTGCAAAATGGAGACATGCTGTGTCTAAAAGTAGT
The DNA here is from genome assembly GCA_013339895.1 of Ephydatia muelleri. Classification (NCBI taxonomy): domain Eukaryota; kingdom Metazoa; phylum Porifera; class Demospongiae; order Spongillida; family Spongillidae; genus Ephydatia; species Ephydatia muelleri. The sequence goes on along the minus strand of JABACO010000004.1, from coordinate 3,211,078 downwards.
TCAGAAGAATGTGAAGTAGCAGGGCCTAGCAGTCTTTCCCAGGAATGTGCTGAGTCAACTCCTTATTCCTCAACGCAATATAAGCGACAGTTCAAGCAGAGATCATATATATGATCTCTGGTTCAAGTGACGATTTGCCCGATACTGTAGTCTTGCATTACGCAAGATAAACAAAATGCTTTCTTCACAAGAGGTCTCCCCATTCAAAAAGCAATATATCCATAGTCAAAGTATGTAGTAGAAAAGTCTAGAAGATTAATGGAAGTGGTGGAAGAGAACATACAACTTGCTACTGGGGTTAGACCAGAGGCTGTCCATACAGATGACGGTGCAGAAATTATACAACAACTGAAGGAGAAATTTGCTCCGATTGAGTTGTGTTGAGGAATAAAGAGTCGACTCAGCACATTCCGGGGAAAGATTGCTAGGCCCTGCGGGCTCGAAAGCTACTTCCTGGGAAAGACTGCTAGTCCCAGCAGGCTCGAAAGCTACTTCACAATCATTTATTTGAACTGCTTTTAAACACAGCAATTCTCCACTTCGCAAAGACAGAGATGGATGTTCTGCAATAAGATTTCTGATGCAACTCGAAGATGCACATATACGCGGCACCGATGCTTCTTGAACGGGTCATGACAATAATTGTGATGATCAATCGACATGTTGAGACAAATACGATGAAGAGCAAAAAACACGCGCTCTTGCCCACATAAGGAAATACTATTTGCTGAGTCATGCTGCTAGATAAACCCACTGGTGGGCAGCTGTGGTTAGACAGTTACATAACACCACTTGGAAACTATAAAAACAACAATGACATGTGGTTCTCACGGGCAATCAATACACAAACCTTTTTTTTCAGAAAAGTACTGACATTGATAGTACCTTCACTTGTGTAAAAAAAACTTTGTGTTTCAGTGTGGGAAGGCACCTCTATATTGAAAAAGGTGCTTTGAAGTTAAAAATATAACCCTTTAACCACACCCCAAAATAATCATCATAGATCAGTTCTACTGATCATGGCCTTCAATTTGATGCCAATAACTCCTTTGTGCATTGTATTGCGGCCAAGATATAAGTGTGCGAAGTTGCAATTTTTAGGAAAAAATTAATTATTCAGTGGTGTGTATTTCGTAAACCATTAAAGTTATTAACTCAATACATGGTACAAGTCACCTTTATATCAAGACCAACATATATGAGAAATTGGAGCAAAATTGGAAGACGTGAGTCACAACTCCTGCTCATTTGGTATGGAATGACCCCTGGTTGATACTGGCATCGCTAAGTTACGAATATAAACAATGAGGTTCAAACCCCTACCTTTCTACAGCCTCTTAAGAATCGCCAAGATTCAGCCTGCTTACCTGTACTTGGTTAAATTATTTCAATAAATATTAATGCAAAGATTACACATATACAAACCGGCTATAATTTTTATTGCGTTCAAATCAGATACCGCCGGCAGTGGTATGTCCTGGGTACATTTCAGTCCTACCAAATGCCCACGAGCGGTTGGATTCTGTGGAGCGGATAAATGCTCCGTTGTGACGTCTTTACTATTCACTGGGTTAGGTGCTTTCCCTTTTCCTGTCAGCCATTTTTTCCATGCATGGCCTCCAAGCTTCTGAGTTTTAAGGTTTACTAACTATTTGACATGAAAAAAAATCAACTACTGAGGGGGTAGTTCGAAAATGGAATGATCAACTGTGGTTATAAGCTGCGGTTATTCGACCCCCCACCCGTTCCAATAAAGCAAACCCATTCTAATATGGCAGTTTACCTTATGGACACAAAATTGGAGGACAAGAATACACACTCACATTGTATGACTTTTGCACACTGACTGTGTGTACAAGTACGTTGTACTGTATGTGCCGATCAAAGGTATGGGCACACAATTGGGGGAAGAGAATATGAGTGTAAGTCATGTGATGCATTAGTGACGTGCGTCCTATTAATTTTAATAGAAATGCCTTCCCATGTTGTCTCCATAACCCTTTTTTGTGTTAATTCATTCGTACAAATCCAAATGTGATTCAAATGTGCAACAAACATAGCTTAGCCGTAGTGTTGTTGCACTATTGATATACGCAAAAAATCTGCTAACCTCTTCACTCCACGTATGTTCCTATTGGCTCTTGACTCAAGTTGGTTCATCTCGCTGTTAGTACCAACGGATCATCATGAAACTCCTTTTTGCGTACTGAAGTGATAGCAGAATAGGGCACTGTAATCGAATATCAAATTTCACACACTACTACACGACTGTAGAAAGTCAAAGTAGCAGTAAATTTCTTTAATGCAGGTACAATTGTGTCCTGCATAAAGAAATTGTCATAGGTTCCGTGTACGAGAGTAGTGTTAAATAGTCACGCACATGCATGAAAATACCTGTTGAGGTAATGGCGGAGGGAATAAGAAACTAGTGAAGTTTGTGATGTGTCTGAAACTTAATAATGCAAAATTTCTGTGATGAAGGGCTTACAGCACACCCACACCTGCCTAGAGGGGCATCTCTTGTTCCTCTAATGATTAGATGGCATTGTATTTTTCATTTTCCACCATGGACAAGACTCGCAGCACCTTGGGAAAAGAACAAATTCAAGATCTGCATAGCTTTTGATGTGTCAGCTTTTAATGAGATTTCTGTTAGCCGCTTGTAAGCGTAGTGTTCTCAGGGTGCAGCGAGTCATGTAACAAGTTTAGCTGTTAGCAATTACAGCTGATAGCGCCAAAATCTTGAATTCGTCATATTTGGAAACATTACTATGATGCACACAGTGGTAGCAATGTTGGTACCAGAAAGATGTTCGAGGAATATAGATTCTACTGGCTGGGACAACATCATGACATCGAAAAATTTGTGCAGGAGCTGCAAGGTGTGCCACTGGAAAGTCACCACATAAACCTTCTGCAATCTAACCTATCTGGCTATCAACTTCAGAGAGTTTCTATGGAAATACCAGTTGGGACCCGTCTGACGATTCGAAGTAGCTGTACTAGTAGAGGGGGGACTACATGTATGTTACCAATGGATTGAAGTCTCTATCTAATATTTAATACAGACTGTTGCTAATCTATGTGTCCACCTTTATCAGTCATTTTGTAGTACCCAGTATCTATTCTCCATGGGTAAAGTCGCGTCAGTCCAATCACCTGTTTTACATGACATTGTCCAATCTTGTTCATAACTAAACACCTTACATGCATCATAATGATGTGTTCAAATATAAAATTTGCAAACTACAGCTTGTTACACATTTGACCATTTATTGCTGCATAATGTAAAACAGGGGTATTTCTCTTTATAAATTCTTTAATAATTAACACATAGGTAAAACAACATACCACTTTATATACCTGTAGTGTTAATAAAAGTTTGTTGTGATATGTGCATTATTAAAATCGTGTTTTATTTATAAAATTTTAAATGTGCTACATGTACATCTACTTTAATTTGATTACTGTTTTAAAAGAACATTGAGAAATTTAGATAAGCATCATCCTCAGGCTAAAAGAAATCAGCAAAAGCAATAGTTTACTTGGGGCTCTGCAGGTTTCGGAATTACAAGACCAAATACAAGAAAGAGCCCAATTTAGTTTACACATAAGGGCAATCGTTTACATATTGTTACGCAGTGTACACTATTGAGGTAACAGATTACAAACATTTGGCTCTTTCTCTTGTAACTCTAACCCTCAGAGCACCCATACCACACCATACCGAGCCACGCTCATGGGGAAGCCACAAGATGATGAGGATGTGTAACAGCAAACAATCAAAACAAGTAGTGTGGGCGTGTCACCCCACCCATACCTCGAGAAGCTGAGAAAATACAGCCAAAGCCACAAGAAGCAGACATATTTAGACACAGCATCTGACCTTCTAGATGTACTGGCCTATATTCCTTGGGTGAGGACAGTGCAAAGCAATAGCCTTCTAGTTAATTCATTCACATGCTGGATATTCATGTGGGTATTTATACTGTTGCACTTTTGTATGTTTGCATACTGTTGGTATTACTCCAAGTCTTACACACGCAAGTAGGCAATTTGATATCATGTTGATAAATTTCCCCCGCACCCAAGTAACCCGTAGCAACCCTGATCTAGTTTATGCATTACTTGCCAGTGCTAATTTGGTAATTATCTCATCCTGTCAACAAACATGTATCACATGTACACAGTGCAGTCATCTAGATGTATACAAGAAAACAGAAGCAATGGTCCCAGCTAGATAGCTGCATGTGTCCACTGTTGATGAAAATAGAGTACTCAGTACTTCATTAGTAATTATAAATGTGTACATGACCTCGATCAATGAACATTTGATAAAGACACCTATATTCCAATGTAGCAACACTACAAAATAGCTACATAATACTACTAATTTTACTCTGATCACAGTGTACAGTATGAATAAAGTCACATAAGTTGTGAACTTACATGTCAGTACATTTAACTCCTACACTGCCACTCGATACACTACAGTTTCCTTCTTCGCCGATCTCAGACACATTACACCTGCAGGGTGGTGTGGGGGGGGAGGCGGAATATTACAAACACAATGAAGATATGTTTTTTTTTGTCCCTCTTTTCCATTGCAAAGAATGAAATCCTCAAAAGAATACGCACACATGCACACGCGCGCGCGCGCGCGCGCACACACACACACACACACACACACACACACACACACACACACACACACACACACACAAATCACATGTCAGTACATTTAACTTCTACACTGCCACTATATACATGTACACTACAGTTTCCTTCTTCGCCGATCTCAGAGCTGCAGGGTGGTGGGGGGTGGAATATTCATGAATATCACAAACACAATGAAGATATCTTTTTTTGTCCCTCTTTTCCATTGCAAAAAATGAAATCCTCAAAAGAACGCACACACGCATGCGCGTGCACACACACACACACACACACACACACACACACACAACTCACATGTCAGTACATTTAACTCCTACACTGCCACTATATACATGTACACTACAGTTTCCTTCTTCGCCGATCTCAGAGCTGCAGGGCGGTGGGGGGTGGAATATTCATGAATATCACAAACACAATGAAGATATCTTTTTTTGTCCCTCTTATCCATTGCAAAGAATGAAATCCTCAAAAGAATGCACATATACGTGCGTGCACACACTCACACACACACACACACACACACACACACACACACACACACACACACCACACACTCAAACAAATCCTTGTCACTGCATAGTGCAACATTCAAACCTACATCACGCCACCTCTAAGAGCACATAATTATTATACACCAAATGTGATGTGTTATATCAAAGACAAAGGCTTATTATCTGTGGGTTTGCATGAACCAGTGATTTCTATGTTTACTGTAATTATTAACACATAAACTGCATATTTGTTCCTTTCTGGCTAGAGACCATCATTCCTCAATACAGACACAAAGTCTTCACATGCCGCTTAGATCCAATTATTAACTAGACAACTATTAACTAGACAACTTAACATCACTTCTAGTGTGGCTCGGTGAAACCTTCACAGACACTAAATGACAAAGACACTAACATCATGCCATCAAAATCCGTGCAGGAGCTGTGAAGTGTGCCACTAGAAAGTCACCACACAAAACCAGACAAGTCCCTCTGCAGTCTAATGTATCTGCTGGCTATCTATTGCTATGGCATATGTATCAACTTCAGGGAGTTGCTATGGACATACGGGTCCCATGCCTCTGAAAATTCGAAATAACATGTAAGCATTAGTAGTGGGGGACCATGTTACTAATGGATTGAGGTCTCCAATACAGACTGTTGTTAATCTATGTGTCCACCTTTATCAGTCATTTTTTAGTACCCAATATCTATTCTCCATACTGACCAGGGTCATAATTTTTGAGTCTGCCCTGCTAAAGGAAGTAAAGCAGTTACATGTACTACACTGTAGGTGTGTTCAAAATCAGAATCACGCACACATTACCATTCTGATTTTGATAGTAACTCCCTGAAGTTCCCCAATCTGACTTTATGTATGGTTTTCATAATTCTTTACAGGTCAATCACTATGCCACATCAATATTGGCAGTGGTCCCATAGTTTTGCCTCAAGAAAGGGTCAGAAGCATACTGTGGTTGATTGTGACGCCATAACAAGCCATGCCCATGGAGAAGCCACAAAATGAGGACGAGGATGTGTAGCAGCACACACACACACCCCGACACACACACGCGCGCGCGCGTAGTCTGGGGACCCTAGCATGATGTAGGGTCTGGAACCACGCGTATACCAAACTTGCTCTGATTAGTTTTTGTTGATATTGTATGTTTATATGATATTCATCATCCGCAAAACCGCGCTCTCACGTGAATCGAATCAACACTAATCTGTATCTTGTAGAAGACAAGTCAAGAAAGTTGTCAGCATGAGCGCTAGCATCTCTGAATCTGCGATTGGGTGTCTAACAAACGCTCTATATTCAACGTATGGACGATCAAGCACACGTAAAAAAAAAAAACAATTTAATATGTCTTCAGCATCCTACCGTGACTGAAGGTGGAGAAGCTATAGAGGCGCCGATCGTCCCAGGTTCAGAGATGCTAGCGCTGATGCTGACAGCTTTCTTGACTTGTCTTCTACAAGTATACCAGATTAGTGTGATTGGGTGTTGATTCGATTCTCGTGAGAGCGCGCGGTTTTGCGGATGATGAATATCATATATCAACAAAAACAAAAAAAGTTTGGTATACGCGTGGTTCCAGACCCGACATCATGCTAGGGTCCCCAAACTACGCGCGCGCGACAAATAGACACAGGCCGCACGCAAACGCATACATGTTGGTTCAATCGGTACGTTAGAGGCACACTATTCCACACAAGTAAAAGAATACACACTTATCCCTTTCTGCTAATGATTCGATTCTCACCTCGCAAAAGCGTCGATAAACATTTTTATTAATGGCGAAATTGAGCAGTCACGCCCTTTTATAAACAGAATAACCAAGCGCACGTGCTCACGTGCTACCTCACGAACATTCGAGAAGCAGGTGTGGCACCTTGCGGTGGCATATATTAGTCTGGGAATTCATATTGCGTGGTCGCGGGTCATGCCAGAACTGCTCAATGGCAAGAATGACTTCGCAGAGTGTGTAGACACATCATCTGATGTATCCAGTATGTTGCAGACCATCAGGAAACGACTGCAGAGACCACACATCTGTTCTTCGTGTCAGTCAACCCAGCAGCGAGAGCGGTGCTGAGGGACGAACGAGAGAGGGCTGTCCTTCAGTTTACCCCCCCCCCCCCCCCCCCCCCTACTTAATATTCATTGTTATTAATTAACACCAATCAAAAGATGTTTGCCTGGATTCCTATTCTCGCGTGACATCGAAGCGTTGTCATGGCAATAACCCTTAACCCATCTACCTGTATAAAGTAAAATAGACTTTGTAAATAAACACCTATCTTTGCCGAGCATGATATCAAAGTGGTGCCGCCATATATGTCATGGCAATAACCCTTAGCCCATCTACTTGTATAAAGTAAAGGCCGCGTTACCCAACCATTACCCCTGAACACCCACTATATCCACTCCAGTGAACTTTGTTAATGTATACTTAGTAATACATTACATACATCAGATACAAATATACATAGTATAGATAGATACATTAGATACATATATACATATACATAGTATAGAAACATACATACATACATACATACATACATAAATAGTATTACACGGGATACTGCTCAGAAATATGCTTCAAGATGTGTCCAAAAGCGACAGGCCCTCCAAACTTTCTCCTCCACATGAACTCAGGGAGGTAAGTGTCAAACAGCAAGGAATTCATCGCACGTTCCTCACGCATCATTCGCTTGCAAGAACTCCACATACTTTCAACTCCCTGAGTATGTGCACCAGTCACAGGATCCACAAAATGGAGTGAGTGACTCACTGTGAGGTGAACGTTGCCTGTCGCTGTTGACAGCTGATGGTATGCAGCCCAATCATCGCTGTACACTGTTGTTCCAGGACGAACATGCTGAGCGATAATGGGGAGCAATGTTGCAGCATCCCTGCGAGCCACTTCCACCAGAAAGCTCTCTCCGCTCCCTCTCTCCATCCCTCCAAAGACCCAGTGCCCCTCCACAGCTCGTCCTCTGTTATATTTGCGCTTTCCAAATTTGCTTTCGTCAATCTCCACTTCTTTTCCTGGGCCTCCTACCACTGCTGGATGGTCGATAAAGAACTGGATGCAGATGTCTCTGATAAAGTTGTACCAGTCTACAGCAGTGGCACTTCCAACCTTAAAAAAAAAAGAGAATAACAGATATGCATAACGCAGCCCATAGCGCAACCTTTTTATACATGCATAAACCATGCATGGGCTTCTTACGAATCCGCGGGGCCACTTTGATATATGGCGGCACCACTTTGATATCATGCTTGGCAAAGATAGGTGTTTATTTTACAAAGTCTATTTTACTTTATACAGGTAGATGGGTTAAGGGTTATTGCCATGACAACGCTTCGATGTCACTCGAGAATAGGAATCCAGGCAAACATCTGTTGATTGGTGTTAATTAATAACAATGAATATTAAGTAGGGGGGGGGGGGGGGGGGGGTAAACTGAAGGACAGCCCGAGAGAGAACACCACTATTTACACTGAATGTATCTCTACCTTTGCCTATGTGGGAGGTACCGAATTTTATAACACAAATATGTAAGTAAAGTTATAATTCGTTTTACACGGCCAAAAATGATTTTCTGATACAGATATGTTACATTAATATATCAAAACTGATATCATATATGTCTACACAAATTTGTCATCATAGTTAAAGAAATCTGGTACATATTGTTGCTACAATCTGTTACATTTTTTTAATCATAGCCAATAACAGCTATGTTACCATATTCGTACCATAGGCTACAATCCTTATATGGATATAATGATGAGCACGTTTATAAATGTCACGTGCGATGTTTCTGCTTTGGTCAACCGTGCACTATCGTACTTTGGGTCTTCAACCTTCCGTATAACCGCGGATCCCATTCCCTAACACCTCCCCCTCCTTTCTTTGGCGTTTGGTTGGTACAAATAAAAATAAAAATCAACGCAAGCACAAACAAAAAATCGGCATGCAAACTGCAGGTCTTTCATAGTCCTCGATACAGCCGTCCTCCATATTTGAAAAGCAACCTAATTTAGACAAGCAACACGATAACATTCATGTGGCTCAATTGGTCATACTTCTCTCTATGGACTGGTTTAGTCTGTTGGCTTTCTTAGTCCTTGATCTAACCAAACGTACAGAAGAAAACCAAATACTAGTGTGCACGCTAACCTGCTAGCGAAGTTGAAACGAAGATAAGCTGCTTAAGCGACGTGTAACTAACCTCAATGCAATGGTTGCGGTTGCTTGTGAGACCAACACCAATAAAATACACAAAATGTGAGTCGCTAGACTTGCCTCCAGCTAGCAGTCAGGTACTTGTACAACTTCGTACCTTCAACAGAAAATAAAAATAACATACATCAAACACACAAATTTTCACTACCACGTGCGAAGGCAATACTTATATTCTAATTGGTGCACTTCAAGCTTTCATACTCACAAAATCATGAGCATACAGTACACTGCGTGGTGGCAACTTACGCACATGCAGACACAGTGCACCTGGATCCTCCCGAGTCCTCGAAAACAATCAACCCTCAGGCCATTGGACAGGCCGAATCCCTGGCCTCTGGTGCATTGTAAAATGGTTACTGAGAGTTGCGCAGCTAGATCATGGGTTCGACAGCGTATTCAACTGGCACGATGGGCGCCGCGTAAAAAGTATATTAGTTAACAAAGGCAGGGCAAAAAGTTGCCTGCTGAGAACATGTGTTATGACCAAGTCAAGACAACGCCCCCCATATCATCCAGAAATTTAATATATAATTCATCCCTGGTACAATATGTATTCAATCTGACACAGGCATGTCTATCACTCTGGTACATATATGAACCAGAATGTAGCTTCATTCTGTTTCATACTGATACAACAAACTGTACCAGATTGTGTCATGCAATCATATTTGTTACAGATTGATATACTTATTAGGTACAGATTGATACAACAATCATACCTGGTACAGTTGTGTAACTTTTTGCCTGTGTAGTAGAAATTCCGCGTGTGTTTTGTTTGCGCAAGCGCAGCGCGTGTCTTACAACGATAATTCACCCGATGACCTGGTAAACGATTCATGTTCTTAACACACATTCTTTTCTCCATTATCGTATCTTATCACCACCCACAGGGAGATGAACTGCTCAACCGCATATTGCTCGACGTTCTGGCTACCTAGCCCGGTGACTGGGATGGTCACCTACAACTGCAGCGTTCAGGTGACCACTCGGCCATGACAAAAACCAGTTAGGAGAGCTGCACAGTTCAGCCAAATGAATGCATCGTACCACTCCCACCCACGACCCTGACAAAGCTGATGCCCCACCAGGGACCAACTGACCATGGAGACAGAGCTCCAGGCTCTGAAGCCCTACCGGATGAACACTGGGCATTCCACAGATACACACACACACACACACACACACACACACACACACACACACACACACACACACACACACACACACACACACACACCTTGGCATCCAAGTCTGAAGCAAGCTTCTTCAAAGGAGGGAACTAAGGCAGCCCAGATGTGGGTGTGGCTAGGTGCATGGACATTAACCCTCATCGCTGTGTAACACTTGTTATTGTTTGTTATTGTATGCAGTGTTGTTTTTATTCTAGTCTAGTACCCAGGCCCAAACGTATGTAAATAACACTACGTATAAATAGGTTGTTCACTGGAATTGCTAAACGGAAACCCCGCCCCGGTACGTAATGGACGCGGCATTACAAGTTCTAACATGATCACGAGTGTTTGACCTGCCTACAGACCCGACAGCTGCGGATGGATTATATCACCGCTACGCTAAAACAGAAAACATGGACTACTTTTCAAAATATAAACCAAATTGCGTGTAGCCTATATTGAGCACAAACGACATGACGTAGAGGGCATGACTGCCCTGACAGTATTGGATGGACCTAGCCACATTCTGCTCTCAGAGCAGGCAAGGTCTTTTGAATTTGATGATCTTGCACCACGGAGAAACTAGTCTCGTACCCAGACCCACCATGACGTAAGTGTTTATCGCTTACAGTACTTATAAACACTACGACAGGTGGTCGTAGTGTAAGCGATAAACACTTACGTCATGGTGGGTCTGGGTACGAGACTACGGACAAACACCAATAGCAGCCCTCAGAAGCGAAAAACCAAGTACCGTACGAGCGTGTGGTCTGGGTATGAGGCTACCTTGGGACAATCTCGTGATCTACACTTCCAAATGGTAAATGCTATCAACTTCCTTTTTTCTGCACTTCATACTACACCGTTTCTCTACAGTTTTGGGGGTCTTGCACTTGCTCCGTGCCAGTATTGCAACGTCCGATACCCCACAGGGTATGAACCCGTCATAACTTTCGGCAGGAGTAATCATATGTCCTCAAATTTGGTTTATAGGTAGAGGGGTCCTATCCTATAGCTATTGATGTGTTCTGTTCGCTAATTTTGACTCTATCCGTTGCGGAGATACAGGTGTGGGCAAAGTTAATGCATATTTCCTGCTCGATTTGCCCAGGCAACCCTAGTTCCATTCTCCCATTCTGCATGAATATTAATCACTTCCTTGTTCCGCCCAATCTCCGCCTTAAACTGAGCTATATAATAGCCGTTCGCAACTCAGTGTCTGTTTGTTTTTTGTTGTTTTGTTAACACCTACCTACTGTATCTTTGCACACACAAACATGCCCACGACACACACCACACACACACACCACACACACCACACACACACACCACACACACCACACACACACCACACACACACACAGACTGGGCTTGTACCACTTGCAGTGACTTTGGTTTTTTTATTTCTCACACCGTTTTTACAAAGCGTACATGTGCATTGTTATGTAAGTAGCCTGTACACCATATTCATCACTACACACACACACACACACACACACACACACACACACACACACACACACACACAGTTACAACATGACAAAGAATATCACTATGCAACATGACGTGCTGAATTCTTTTAAGCTCACATCACCTGTGCATTCCCATTTGACATACCCAATGCTACACTTCTCTTTGTTCTTTATGCTATGCCCACTCAGCTTTTGTACCACTTGCAAAGAGTTTGGTCTCTTATTTCTCACAGCAGAATATGTGAACATGTCCACACAGTGACTCCCACACTCTTATGCACGTGCACACATTGTGTAAATGAAACTGTATTCCTTTGGCAACGTTTCATGCATGTGGAGTTCCCACGTGACTGGTTCTTTGTTGCCTGCACATAAGTACATGTGCATGTAGCCGCTATGATGCACATACATCGTGTTTGTCCCCATTGGATTGGTCCTCTATACATACATCATACAGTTCCAGGACTTTTTGTGTAATGGGAGGCCATAGTGTTCCATAGTGTACTAGCACACATACACACTGGTAATGTGTGCCAAAGAACAGTATGCAATAGCACATGCATAGGCCTTCCCTGCATGTGCACTCACATCATCACACACACACACACACACACAAACACACACACAAACACACACACATACTCATGTACAGTTCACTTGCATTGTGATATGAATGGAATTCCGTCTCTTGTTTCTAACAACTAGATGTAGATGTAGTGTTACAGTACTAGCTATACCTACCAAATTACTTTGCTGTAATACTCTTCCCTCAGTATACTCATCTAGCACTCTGAACAAATGCTCTTCGCAGAACTGGTGCAGTATAGTTTTTTATAGAGCTGGATATGATGATAATGGGGGGGGGGGGGGGGGGGGGGGGGCCCTGACCTACCACAATCTCCACTGATAGCTTAGGTGCAAATTCATCACCATACAGGCCATTCAACCTTTCCTTCAGTTCAATGTCACACTACAATTGTATCTATGGTTGCGTGCTGGGGAATTTAAATGTCTCAGACTAAGCACACACTATACATGTCCACTTAATGTGCTTCACATCCAGCCATTGCAATACTCATTTTACTTCCTGCATACAATTAGTTTGAAATACAACCCTGTGCTGCACTTGATAGAAAGGCATGTATTCGTTGGTAACAGGTTATTGTATGCCTTTTTTTTGTTGGAAGGGCAATGTTCCTACAAGAATGGGCTATGGTAATGAATATAAATGTTCCTTTCTATCAGTGCAGATTGTGGTATAGGTCAGGGCCCATGGTAAGTTTACACAAACCTTGATTTCTTATTCATTTGATTATGCCACACTGCCAAAAGAAAGTCTCATTTGGCTGGACTCAAAGAAAACATTTACACTGAGAGATACAGAAATTGAGAAAAGGATCAGTGGCCTCATGAGCTGTTTAGCAGAATAGATTCAGATTAAGAGGGACAGACAATGTGTGTGTGTGTGTGTGTGTGTGTGTGTGTGTGTGTGTGTGTGTGTGTGTGTGTGTGTGTGTGTGTGTGTGTGTGTGTGTGTGTGTGTGTGTGTGTGTGTGTGTGTGTGTGTGTGTGTGTGTGTGTGTGTGTGTGCGTGCGTGCACAGATGCACATGTACGCTTTGTGATAACAGTGTGATAAATAAGAACCCAAGTGCATGGTACAATCCCAGTTTGTGTGTGTGTGGCATGGGCGTATTTGTGTGTGTGTGTGTGTGTGTGTGTGTGTGTGTGTGTGTGTGTGTGTGTGTGTGCGTGTGTGTGTTGCGCGCGTGTGTGTGTGTGTGTGTGTGTGCGTGCGTGGGTGTGTACATGTGTGTGTGGCAGGTAACAATGCAAGTACGTAGTGCATGTTCACGTGCTATGTGAGCTAAGTTATAGCATCCCTGCAGTGTAGCCGAGTGGGCGTGGCACGAATGAAGCAAATGTAGAAAGCTTTATAATACACTACTAGGGAAGGGTGGGTACTGAAGGGTGATGCGTGTGAGTAGGGGAAAAAATACTTACGCGCGTCCGCGACGTGGGAGGCGGCAACAACGATCAGGCGCTAGCTGACAACCATTCACTTGGATCCGTTAGTTCGGTACGATTGTCATACTAAGTGATACCATCTTCTTTGATCCGTATAGCTATAGACGCAGACAAAGAATGTATAAACCTAGGGGCGGATCCAGGATGTCAAAAGCGGGAGGGGTAGTATCGTACCCAGACCCAAATGTACGACTTGCAGTATGACCTCCCCCCTCCCGCCCTGCAGCTAGGGGGTCTGGGGGAGCACTGCAAGCTCCTCCACCCCAGCCGCCAACACTTTTTTATTACATCATGCGCAACACACTACATAAAACTGCGTAGATCACAGGTACTGCTGGAACAACCACTAGTGCCACAAGAGATGTGCTTCTTTGCAGGTCCACAGGATATTCGAGCGAACATAAATTAAGAAGCTTGGTCATGCATGGTGGGACAGCTAGTGCGAGAGTCTGCCACACAGCTCATAGTACAACAAAGGGCAGTTGTGACGGAAACGACTAATGTAATAACATACGCACCGCGTAATTGCATAAGTGTCTAGACAAATAAAATAATCAAATACCCAGAATACCCAATTACATGTCAGTTTATGAAAATAATCAATTAGACAAACCTCTTCAAAAACGTCATGATATGTCTTGCCGTTTGTTTGCTCGCACAACTGCAGTACTCCTAATTGGTCATTAGGCAAGCCAGATGCACTTGACCTTACTGTCAAATCACCGCTCAATGCTAAAATAATTTCCGAAGCGAATGTGCTAGCTGGGTCGGCAGCATATGCAGCAGAACAGAGAAAACACATTGCAAATGACCCTAAGTGCAATGAGCTGGGTTGGGTCTGTGTCCCCCTGGCTGTAGAACTTTATGGGTGTTGGGGATCGGAAGCCAGGCAAACTCTATCTCGACTTGGATCACGTTTAGCTTGTCAGCTGCGTTGTTCCCAAATCCCTGGCTATCACCTGACTGCACTGATGGAAATCTGAGCATAACTCTTGTACGGGCAAATGCTAGAGCTCTGCTAGCAAGGTGTGCAGGCTGTAAGGATGGTCCAGGCAATGATTTCTTAGAATAGGTTTTCACATGTATGATTGTATAACATGATTTATATTGTATGTATAAAACAAAAATTAAAATAAAATAACTAATAATCAATCATTGCAGGGGGCTGCAACCCCCCCAACCCCCCCAACCTCCCCCCCCCCCCCCCCCCCCCCCCCCCCTACCCCCCCCCGGATCCGCCACTGAAACCAAAAAAAAAAAGAATACAAGAAACAAACTAAACACTGCGTTGCGATTAAGGCGGAGAATGGGCAGAACAAGGAAGTGATTAATTTCATGGAAAGGGAAATGGATTCGGGTTTCCTGCTATTAATGGCGCAAAATGTGCATTAACTTTGCACACCGTAACGGACAGAGTAAAAACTAATGAACAGATTAACTATAGGTCCCCTCTATCTGCAAACAGCGATTTGATTGAAAGTTATGACGGGTTCGTACTCTGTGGGGTATTGGACATTGCAATACTGGCACGGAGAAATTGCAAGACTCCCAAAAGTATTTAACCGTAGAGAAATGGTGTAGTATGAGGTGTAAAAAATAGGAAGATGATAGCGTTTACCGTTCGAAAGTTATAATGCAAAGGATTTTTATAACATTTTATAATATTTGGATCACGTGTGAACTGATACATGTATATGGAACGTTCTATGCGAAAATGGGTCTTGTGGATTTTATTTTATAACATAAAATTTAAATCGATATATGGGTCAGTTTCCGAGAAAATGAGCCTTCGCTATATATATAAAAAAGTTATAAAAATCATTCACGTTTGAATCGCTATAACTTCCGAACGGTACACGCCATTGACTTCCTATTTTCACCACTTCATACTACACCATTTCTCTATGGTAAAATACTTTTTGGGGTCTTGCACTTGCTCCGTGCCCGTATTACAACGTCCGATACCCCACAGGATATGAACCCGTCATAACTTTCGGCAGGAGTAATCAAATCGCTTCAAATTCGGTTTGTAGGTAGAGGGGTCCTATAGCTATTGATTTGTTCTGTTCGTTAATTTTCACTCTATCCGTTGCGGAGATACAGGCGTGCAAAGTTAATGCACATTTCCTGCTCGATTTGCCCAGGCAACCCTCTCCCATTCCGCATGAATATTAATCACTTCCTTGTTCCGCCCAATCTCCGCCTTAAACTAAGCTATATAACTCAGTGTCTGTTTTTTGTTGTTTTGTTTTATTTTCTGAGGTCAAAGAAGATGAGTTATATGACGATCGTACCGAATTAACGGATCCAAGTGAATGGTTGTCAGCTAGCTAGCGCCTGATGGTTGTCGCCGCCTCCCACGTCGCGGACGCGCGTAAGGATTTTTTTTTTCCTAGTCACTCGCATCACCGTTCGGTACCTAGTAGTGTATTATAAAGCTTTCCCACATTTGCTTGTTTAACTTCATTCCTGTCACGCCCACTCGGCTACACTGCGCAAGGATGCTATAACTTAGCTCACATAGCACGTGAACATGCACTACGCACTTGCATTGTTACCTGCCACACACCTACCTACTGTATCTTTGCACACACAAACACGTCCACGCCACACACACACACACACACATGGGCTTGTACAACTTGCAGAGACTTTGGGTTCTTTTTTCTCACACAAATCGTACATGTCCATGAATGTACACACCTGTGTGCGCGCACACACACACACACACACACACACACACACACACACACACACACACACACACACACACACAAACACACACACACACACACACTCACTCACACAGACTGGGCTTGTACCACTTGCAGTGACATTGGTTCTTATTTCTCACACTGTTTTCACAAAGTATACTTGTACATGCCTGTGCACACACACATGACACACACATACATGGACACACACACACACACACACACAGACTGGGCTTGTACCACTTGCAGTGATATTGGTTCTTATTTCTCACACTGTTTTCACAAAGTATACATGTGCATGAATTGTACACGCCTGTGCACACACACATGACACACACATACATGGACACACACACACACACAAACACACACACACACACATGGGCTTGTACAACTTGCAGAGACTTTGGGTTCTTATTTCTCACACTGTTTTCACAAAGTATACTTGTACATGCCTGTGCACACACACATGACACACACATACATGGACACACACACACACACACACACACAAACACACACACATACACACACACAGACTGGGCTTGTACCACTTGCAGTGACATTGGTTCTTATTTCTCACACTGTTTTCACAAAGTATACATGTGCATGAATTGTACACGCCTGTGCACACACACATGACACACACATACATGGACACACACACACACACGCACATGCACATGCACACACACAGACTGGGCTTGTACCACTTGCAGATACTTGGGGTTCTTATTTCTCTCACTGTTTTCACAAATCGTACATGTGCATGAATGTAGCACACACACACACACACATACACAGACTGGGCTTGCAGTGACTTATGGCTCTTATTTCTCACACTTTATTCACAAAGCACGTACATGTGTAACAATACACCTTGCATTGTTATGTAAATAGCCTGTACACCCCCCCCCCCCCCCCCCCACACACACACACACAGACTGGGCTTGTACCACTTGCTGAGACTTTGGGTTCTTATTTCTCACACTGTTTTCACAAATAGAACATGTGCATGAATGTACACACCTGTGCACACACACACACACACACACTCATAAGAGAGCTTGTACCATTTGCAGTGACATTGGTTCTTATTTCTCACACAAAGTGTACATGTGCATGAATGTACACACATGTGCACACACACACACACACACACACATACACTCACACAGAGAGGGCTTGTACCACTTGCAGTGACATTGGTTCTTATTTCTCACACAAAGTGTACATGTGCATGAATGTACACGCCTGTGCACACACACGACACACACATACACACATACACACACACATACACTCACACAGACTGGGCTTGTACCACTTGGTGAGACTTTGGGCTCTTATATCTCACACTGTATTCACAAAGCATGTAAACATGTGCAAGAACAAACTTGCACATTGTTATGTAAATACCATATTCGTCACAAACACACACACACAACACACACACACATGTGCACACACACATGCACATGCACACACACAGACTGGGCTTGTAACGCTTGCAGTGACTTTGGGTTCTTATTTCTCACACTGTCTTTACAAAGCGTACATGTGCATGAATGTA
>JABACO010000004.1:3105187-3187687 GCA_013339895.1 Ephydatia muelleri | reverse complement strand
GTATATTTTGCGGATAGAACCAGAATCTCATGTCGTATATTTTGCGTATACTCGATACTATCACGTGCGCTTATTATGGGTTTGTTAACATATGTCTCCGTGCACCATGTCCGCTTCCGTACTCAGCACATATTTGGAAACGTCTCCGAATCTGTTCACTGTATACTAGCTTGTTTCTATTTGTGTACTCATGATCAAATTTATAATAAAATTATCAATACAATCGATAAAAGAAAACATAAAATGCGTTATAACGTTCAAGCTTTCTCTCGAATCATCCAGGGTTGTGCAGTTGGTGGACTGGATGCGTCTAAGAGCGGTCCTTCAACTCTCTGCTTCTATGGATGGAGCCTCGAGTTGCTAGTTCCTTTTATTCGTTCATCCAAGTCATCAATCAAGTCATTTCGCGTGTCAGAACGTCACAACGGACGGCGACGTTGTAGAGTTTGAGCGTTCTGGTCGTCGCTCTCCTCTTCTGACATCATTGTAGGCTTGATGTCCCCCATAACTGCTTCTCTTCTTCTATCAGCATTTGGCACCCTTTCTCCCACAACTACGTCACAATAGCCTTTCTTCTGTCTGCATAACAAACCTTTTTACCAAATGCTACAGCAGGAAAAGAGCATAACAAGACATAGGTAGGACGTACGCTGTTGAGCTTAATAGCCTTCAATTACCCTGAGTTCGCTTGTACCACCTAGTAAAAGGAGGATATGGTGGTAGGGTGAATAAATAGGATTATGAATTTAAGGCTCTACCTTTAACTGTAGCGACAATAGCGTGAAGGTCTTCATCGAACTCTGCCGCGATACATGGTCGTGATTGCGTTAGAAAAAAGCGCACAATCGCTTACCTTTCATCAAGCCGAACTGAAGTGCTGATCTTCCTTCTGACTGCTAGAATTCTGAAATATGCCTTACCTATATTTCAGTGGGGCTTCCACCATATCCTTGCGATGCAATACAGCTTCATCGATGTGTCTTAGTATATCAGCGACGACTTGCTATTCCATGGCCGGTGAACTTACCTGAAATCCAAGTCCGCGGACGCTGCGCTGTCCTGGCAATTTGCCGGGTGAGGCATCGTCAAAATGTCTTGGCATAAACAAAATGGTTTACGAACTATGAACATCTCAATATACTTTTGGACTAACCTGACGTCCGTCATCCAGTTCTTTCTGGTGTGCTGGCAGCTGCCTGATATCCCTGCGACCTCGATCGCCCACTCCGCGTGGTAGTTTGGCGCCAAATTACTAGTACACTTGTAATTAATTTAATAAGTTTATAAACGTAGTCTACATGTATGACAAATGTCGTTTCAAACTTTCAATTCACTAGATAGTTTTACTATCTATGGTATCACGTATGTGTGGGGCTTGTGAAGTGCACTAATATTCACGGTAATCCACTTCTGAAGAAACGCGTAGCTGGGTTTGCTAGACTATTTTGTAGTTATGAGATTAGCATGCATCGTGCTATTTGTGTTCTGATTGGTAAGACGCTCGGTAGCCGGTTGAAGTTGTGAAGGGTATTCCAGTGTCACGTAACCACAATGAGCAGCTCAGCTTTCCCATGATGATATACGTATATAATCTATGGCACAAGGTGGGGGCGTGGCATAATAACAAATACAGCCGTCTATATAAGTTCGATCAGATGCATAGCTCCTCAAAATGCTTTCTATGCACCGTCACATGGTCTAGAGCTACAAGTGTATGTTGTATGCATCTATACTTGTGCATGATCAGCCGCTAATAGGTATTAATCATGCACTGAACAAAACATTAATGTGCATGCATTGCATATTATTTCTATTAATATTGTTATTTTATGTTTATGAATCTTACAACTGCGCATGCATCATGTAGGATGCAAACCTTGAGGTGTTGTTCTAACTGTGCCGGCATTAATTCATAATTCGATACATGCGAAATGAATGCACGCGCGTTCTTTATTTTTATACATGATTCAATCCGATATGTGCTATGTGAGAGAGCTGTGATAATCATGACCCAAGTAGAAAGTCATTCAGAACTGCTGCTTCTATGTTTATGCATACTTATCACATGGTATACGCATTGAAACATGCTTTGTTGGGATTTTAAACAGGCATTCAGGTGTTAATCCTGGGTACCCGATCGCGAGCCCCTTTTCCTTTTGCATGTGATGATCATGACCCATGTAGAAAGCCATTCTGAACTGTTTCCCCTATGTTTACACATACCTATTACATGGTATAGCCATTGAAACATGATTGGTTGGGATGTTAATATTTATAATTGATGTTCCATTAACTCTCATTTTGGTCTTTCTCAGGGACTGTAGGTTTATACTGAGGTGTTCACATCTTTATATTAGGCTGTTCTAAGTGTTGAAGGTCGTAACAATCTCATTGTAATGTCCATGAACCATGTGATGGTAATGACCACGATACTAAAGTTACACATGCGTTAATCAATATGTACATATATACACGCATGTGCTGATGCACAATGATGATGGTCTGGTGTCAATAGTGGTGTGATGTCAAAGCTTCCTTGCCCTTTAAAGTAGCCAGCCATGATGTCCTGAATTGAGACAGAATTTAGGGCTCTATTCCACATTTGAACAGAAACACTATGACTCACGTGGCGGTAACGCCCACTTCCGGTCACAGGCTCATCTTGGGGGTGGGTCACTCTCTGCACCCTGCAATGTGGACTGTCGTGGTGACATGCTGCTCTGAATTGTGACAGAATTTAGAGCTCAATTTCACATTTTAACAGAGACACTATGACTCACGTGGCGGTAACGCCCACTTCCGGTCACAGGCTCATCTTGGGGGTGGGTCACTCTCTGCACCCTGCAATGTGGACTGTCGTGGTGACATGCTGCTCTGAATTGTGACAGAATTTAGAGCTCAATTTCACATTTTAACAGAGACACTATGACTCACGTGGCGGTAACGCCCACTTCCGGTCACAGGCTCATCTTGGGGGTGGGTCACTCTCTGCACCCTGCAATGTGGACTGTCGTGGTGACATGCTGCTCTGAATTGTAACAGAATTTAGAGCTCAATTTCACATTTTAACAGAGACACTATGACTCACGTGGCGGTAACGCCCACTTCCGGTCACAGGCTCATCTTGGGGGTGGGTCACTCTCGTCACCCTGCAATGTGGACTGTTGTGGTGACATGCTGCTCTGAATTGTGACAGAATTTAGAGCTCAATTTCACATTTTGAATGTGAACGTGAAGCAAACCACTCATACCCATCAGTCACTTGACCCCTACCATTGGGGTGGGAGCTTAAACAGCAAACCTTGCATCACATACACTTGAATGTGCAGACATGAAAGTTTGTCATTAGAAGCAAACCACTCACCTGAGATAGCTATACCCATCAGTGTCACCATCAGACAGTCACATCCCCATTAGAGTCACATGACCTCTACTTGACCGGGTGACAACTCTGACCAATTTATACACCAAACCATGTGTCACATATCTACACAGATAGACATGAAAGGTTGTAAATTGCATTATTAAATGCAAACCACTCACTTTAGATAGCCACACCCATCAGAGTCACATGACTCTTAGGAGACAATTGGGGTGACAACTCGACCAATTTGAAGCATATACACCAAACCTAGCCAGGAGATGGGCGAGGGGTGGGGATGGGGGGGTTGTTGGGTCGGGTCGGTCGAACGACCCCCTCCCGACGACTACCATCCACTACAAGTTATATATAGAAATGGACGGCTCCCGGGTGTGGTACTAGGCTGCCATAACTCGGACCTGAAGCGCCCCTTCCCCTCCATTGGCCCAGTTGTGAATCCACCGCTCGCTATAAGTCGAGTCCCAAACAGAACGATGTCGACACCCCGGCCACTTTCAAGTGGCTGGCTATGTATGATCCTGCATTGTCCGAATCGAATATTACGCATGTGGTCCCACTACAGCTTATAATTCTGGCATCAAAACTATCCTATTTTAACTGATCACATACCTTGTAAATTTTTAGTTGAAGGTATAGGTATTCGAATTTAAACCATCAAAATAGTTATAGGGTTATTAAGAAATTTAATGTTTTAAATTTGATAATTCATATCTACGTGGATATCGAGCATACTGCCTACGACTCGCGCTACGAGTCTTCATACGATTCTTGATATTTGCCTCTTGATCCAAGTCTATAGAGGCGTTCCCATGCTGGCAACTACCAATTCCTTTAATACCGACTACGAATCCGATCCATAAAGTTTTTATTGACCACTACTGTATGTCCACAATGCTCTACGTTCGAAATCACATTGGAAACATACAGCCATACATTCTTGATCGAGAGGTTCAAACTTATAATCTGAAGAGTCATATCAAAGTCATTTCTATTTTTACGTAAGTTATCTAATTTGCAAATTCATTGTGGTTTGTGTATTCTTAATACTTCGAGAATACGCGCAATGAATAATTGTCACCTGTGGATTCTTAAAATATACCAGGTGGATATTCGTAATATACACTACCCTTGGTATATTGATGGTATACGCAAAATATACGCAAAAATATACGCTATCGTATACTACGTTTTTTGCACAGTGATCCTATTTTCAACACTTCATACCACACCATTTCTCTATGGCAGAATATGTTTTGGGGTCTTGCACTTGCTCCTTGCCAGTATTGCAACGTTCGATACCCCACCGGGTTCAAACCCGCCATAACTTTCTGTAGGAGTAATCAAATCGCTTCAAATTCGGTTTGTAGGTGGAGAGGTCCTATATCTATCTATTTGTTCTGTTCGTTAATTTTTATGCAATCCGTTACGGAGATACAGTTGAACAAACTACGTGCACATTTTCGCGCTCGTTTCGCGCCAATGATTTGGGCAAATTGCGCTCCGCTCAATGTATGGGGAGGCGGGGATTATTACATTGGCGCGAATCAAGCGGGAAAACGTGCACGTAGTTTATTCAACTGTATCTCCGTAACAGATGGCATAAAAATTAACGAACAGAACAAATCGATAGGTATAGGACCTCTCTATCTACATACCGAATTTGAAGCGATTTGATTACTCCTGCCGAAAGTTATGACGGGTTCATACCTTGTGGGGTATCGGACGTTGCAATACAGGCACGGAGCAAGTGCAAGACCCCAAAAAGTATTTTACCGTAGAGAAATGGTGTAGTATGAAGTGTTGAAAATAGAAAGTCAATGGCGTGTACCGTTCGGAAGTTATAGCGATTCAAACGTGAATGATTTTTATAACTTTTATATATATATAGCGAAGGCTCATTTTCTCGGAAACTGACCCATATCTTCCAAAATATTAACGCTATCGGGTTCCTATTTTGAACACAACATACAACACCATTATTATATGTGAAAATCTATTTTGGTGTCTTACACATGCGGGGTACCGACGTTTCACTGTCCGTAGGGTTCAAAACGGCCACATCTTCAGGTATAGGAGTGTCCAAATCGGTTCAAAATAGGTACCTATGTAGAAGGGTCCTACCGCTATTGATTTGTTCTGTTGTTAATTTTTGCTTAATCCGTTATGGAGATACAAGTGTGCAAAGAAATTGCATATTTCCCGGGCATTACGCGCCATTAACGTATTGTTAAAAAAAGGAACCCGATTAGCGTTAATATATATCGATTTAAATTTTATGTGTATAAAATAAAATCCACAAGACCCATTTTCATATAGAACGTTCCATATACCCATCTATGTAGCTGCGAACAGCTAGCTACTAGGTCTTAGCTCGCATGCACTATGCTTTAGAAGACGCTCTTCCTCATCTCCTCCCAAGCCGAAACCAACGCAAGAGATCAAGCGACGTTTTTTGTTTTTATTTATTTTATTTCTGTCTTCCCATGCTTTAACTTCCTCGTTTCCTTAATTTCTCTTCTATATCAGAGCATTACATTGAAGTGTAGCGGTATTGCCCGTTTTGGGTGTGATTGTGTCATTTGTGTTTGATCAGAATCGTTAGAGATACTGAATATTATATATACTATCTCTGGTTTGAGCTTGGGCCCACTCCCTCTGTTTCTCCTGGCATGGTTATGTCAATGTCATAGTCATCAGGGACGTCGCTCATATCACCGGTAATTTAATATTCCTGAATGCATCGACTTGGCATATACATGTATCATCTGAAACCGGCTTCACGATCTGACAAATGATGTACGCCGGATCGATGTTACATCATGTAGGAGCCCTCGCTTGTTCGTTACGAAGACGTCCGTAGCTTGCATTGTGGCACACTTTTCTTTTTACACGTACTTCGCCACTACGTGACATCACACCTGAAATACAATGTAATAAAGATTAACACCTACCTATACCCTATAAGGCAACCACGTACATGTAAACAAAGAATGGGTGATTGAAGCGTCTCGTCCCTATGATACATATCCAGAAATGGCCCATACATAGGCGGTCATCTTGCTTTTAATTTCAAATTGAATTTTAAACAAGTTTATAATGTACTATAAATCGGTCTGATTATGATATATGTACTTCGAAAAATTATTCCATTAACCATTCTTTAACTAAAATCAAGACAAAAAATTAATTTCTACCGCGCATAATTTATTCATTTAAGTTGCGTCATCTGCCAAAATTATTTAATAAATATTGGCAATAATTGTCTAATGGTGCACAATAAGTTAATTCAGCTGAAGATTAACAAGGCTGCTGGTGATGATCTGAGCCAATAGCAAGCCAGGTAGCTAAGTGGAAACCTTTTCCCTGCCTCCTCCCCCCAATTTCCATAGGTCTAGACTGCCAGCTAGAGGGACACCCACCAACCCTAGCTCACTGCTAATGCATTATGGTGAAGCGATTTATATTTATTGTATACAAGACGTCGTCATGGACACTTTTGACCTATATAGTGGGTTGTTTTCACTTGAAGTTTATTGTAAACAGTGTTCGTTTAGCCTGCATGCAGCTCGATGAATGAAGCGCGTAGGCTAGGCACGTGCACTGATACGCTTCCACGCAGGGAAAAAAATGATTCGTTAGCACTTTCCAGTACAGCTACGACCTACGTAGGCTTCTCAGTCTTACCTAGATCGATTAACATCAAGTCTGAATGTGCCGCATTTTCAATATTGTCTGCATGTGTGCGTCGATCAATACACGTAAAGCGCTTAACTGCGAAGCACTCTCTGGGACTTCGCCAATGGAAAAGCGCTATCACAATATATATTTACATTAAGGAAAGCTTTGTCTACACATCGGGGCGCTGCTCAGTCTACCACTAGGCCAAAGCCCTGCATCAGGGTCAAAGCACACTCCACCCCCATGTTATGGCATCAGGCCCAACCCCTGTCTCTGCACACAGTGTGTGGTTTGTGTGATAGATACATGTAATGTGCAGTTAAAACATGCACAATTTGTGCTATTACTAGTTAGCAATTAGAGTTTACATGTACTGTGGCTGCACCAATACGTATGTCTGGTATGCTTTGCTTCACCTCTTCCGAGGTTCCAAATGGTGTCAGTGGGAAGGCCTGTTCTGGCAGCTACTGTACATGGCTGCACCAATGTGGGTGTTATATTTGGCTGGATTGTAGTCACATAGCTCCACCATACCAGGGGTAGAAAGGTGGAGCGGAAGCTCTTAGATGTGAGTGTTCTCCCATCTTTGAAGTGGAAGAGGGGTGAGGAGTGTGTGGAACAGTGACAACATTCTCTGTAGGCCTCCATTGCTGGAACTGGACACATGTGCCTGCCTTTGGTACGCTGAACACACCTGCCCATCTGGTTGGTTTTGGACCACTTGATGAAGAAGTGCATGCCCTCCGGACCAGCAGACATCTTGCCTGGTAGGTTGGAACCTAGTGTCAAAACTCTGATTGAGTAAATTCACTGAGCCTGAGGTGGATGACTCCAGATGGTCAGTCTCAACATTGGGTTCCTGGACCCTGCACTGTTCTTTACCAGTACAAAAAAATAGATACAGGATTGTCATCTCCATAGAAACAGTCCCAAACAGACTTTTAAAACAGAGCTCTCTTATTGAACCCTAGAACAACAAAGTACCAGGACATTATGCAACAGACTAAAATGCCTCTACCACTAGGCCAAAGGCTTTGCATCAGGCCACTCACCCCCCTCCCATCATGTACTTGATTGTGAAGTTTATGGCATCAGGACTAATGCTCCCATGCATGCCATCACCATCGCTGCACACAATGTGTGGTTTGTATATAGGTGCTACAAATATAAAGTGTGTGCTTTTAAGACATAGGTGCAGTTTGTTCTCTTAGAACTGGAAGTTACCAGGCAGCCTAACATCAGATTAGCTAACCACAGTTTACATAGCATACAATGGACCTACCACATAATGAAATTATCTTCAAGGGCCATACAATTGTAATTCAGTACACGCATGTACTTGTGCAAGGGTCCAGGTGTTTCTAGGTTTTAGTCAACTTCAATTCCATCTGAATAGTTATCCTCATCTTCACTCTCCTCATCTTTGCCTACGTGTTCATCACCACCTGTACCACCCTGGACCTACAATGTACCTAACTGTACATAGGCCTATACTAGTACCCTGGACCTATGTAGGCCTATCCTGGACCTACATGTACATGTACCTACATAGGCCTACCCTGGACCTACATGTACCTACATAGGCCTACCCTGGACCTACATGTACCTACATAGGCCTACCCTGGACCTACTGTTCTCAGCTGCTACATGTACTTGTACCCCAGGCAGTCTAACATCAGATTAGGCTAATCACAGTTTACATAGCACACAATTGTAAGGTCAAGCACATAATAATAGGTCTATACTAGTACACACTTGTAAGCAACACACACACACACACACACACACACACACACACACACACACACACACACACACACACACACACACACACACACGCACGCACACACACGCACACACAGTACAAACACACACACACACTAACAACACACAGCTCATAGTCTTACTCTGTTCTGGCTTCACAAACAACTTAGTTTTGCATTCAAGCAAAGGGCTCCTGAATTGTAGAAATTTTGTCCATAGTATTTTACAACTGAGGGAGTGGGTGCCATCACGCGAGTTCGTGTCTCGAAAATGTCGCTTCGCGCCACGACTAACCTGATGCGTGTGAAACACAAGTATGCTCGAGTCACGCACGGGTATCACTCGTGACGCGCGCACGCGTGTGTCAAGAAGCTACGTCTGGATGGTACTGTATGCGCGATTTATACAAACGATCCCGATCGCATCGGGTAAGATCGCATAGTAACTCAACTGGTAGAAAACCTTTTTGGGCAGCGCGATGAGAGGTCTGGGACCGATTTCATGCCATCACAAAACTGAAGGAGGGCCACACTTCCAACTATCTGTATGGTACTATCCGCACGTGAGTCAATTTTGAGGGCACGAGATGGAGGAACGTATAGATTCAACATGAAATGCTTCTCCCGAGTATGGAAGCCGATTTTTCTATAGGAAGGCCTAGTTTTTAGTACATTTTATAGTTCTTCGATGTACTAGCTATATTATTTTCAAATATCAAAATCGTAAATCGTAAAGGTATTGACACAAATGACCGTGGAATATTGTAATGAGAAACCCTTCTCATTGACTACCTGTACATTTGGGGACAATGTTATGACAATCCTAGGGAAGCCCCAGCTTAAATAGGAAAAATACGGCGACACGACTAAAAATCATAACAAATGTAGTGTACTAACATTTTCAAATTTCAAATCCTGGGAAAAATCTGGCGTCCTTGGTATACAACTAACCCATACATTGGTATGGGAAGGTATACGGGAATATTCGGTGATTCGCAAACCGCGAGTAAATTATTCTGACTTTTGACCGCTCATTTCTGGATATGATGCAACTTGTGTGTACTGTGCGGACGCACATAAAATTTAACCTACGCATCGACAAAACTGATGAAAGAATACCCATCCCTGATGATCAAAACTTGGACAACCTATCTGATCATAATGGTACACTGCGACCAGTCTGGTACCCCGGACTACGTTACCGCTGCGAGCTGTTAGTAGCCAAACGTGATCCCGCATTATATTAGTTTGCTATACTTACATCATCCGGACAGCGACTGGTCAAGCTCCGCGCTGTTTAGAACCGCCAATGGTACACTTCTTCGTGAATGGATTACTTGCCGCATGGAGTGACCAAGGTATCGCATATTGCATAGCCGGAATACTAATAATGGTCACGTGCGCCCATTCACTTCTGGCCTTTCACATACATGTAGAGTGATAATAGCAGTTGTAAGGGCTTATATACATGTACACCCGGCTTTTAACGAGTATTATATACAGTCATGTCCGAATTGTGACCATGCAGGATCGCGCCTGTTAGCATCATACCATAACAGAAATATAGGTCGATATAGAATTCGACGGTCACAGCATGATATGCCGTAGGCGTATAATTAATTTATTATTGATGTGCTTCAGGAAATAAACCCAATGATCATGCACTTACACTGTCAGTTGAGTAAATTTCAGTACTTCAGTGTATGATGGTAAAATATATGTACCTCAGTGCCGGCCAAACATAATGTTGTTCTATTCCAGTGGTATTTGTGGCATGTGATAATGCGTATAGAAAATAGGCTCAGTTGCGCGGGATACCAAATACCACTGACCGCTGACCCCGCATGGAAGAGAAAATTAATAAAACATCGTATCTGGCAGTTACATTAGTATCTATACCACCATGACTGAAGTACTGAGTTTGGCTTGCGGCTTCTTCCCGAATTGAAACTAGTTTCGTCCTTAGGCCCTGTTTCAAGACAAGAATTTACACAGCACATTCAGAATCAGTCTTGATTGCACACTCAGTTTAGGTATCAAGGGAATCGGTGTCAAAAGCCTTGCTCTTGAACTGGTGGCGATCAAAATGAGGAAACTATTAAACATGATGGACAAGTATTTTGACTGCTTGACAATTATGCTCATGGTCATTGCTCCATCAGGAGATGACCCTATACCGGGCCCTATGTGTTTTTTCGCCTCTTTTTGGTTTTGGCATCCAAAAAATTGTTAATCGCGAAAATTGCATCACGGATTTAATTAATATCCATGATGCTGAAACTGTCCCAATTAATTTCAATGTTTATGCCAACTTTATTCGGTAACCCGGCAATAATTTCATATGGCAGATACATAAGCACGTGATCGTATGGCGTATATGGTGCAATCAAAGATCTGACGACATGCACGCGTGTGAAAACGCCTACTTGTACATCAGCAATTACTCAGAATGTAGATCATCGTGTTGTGCTCGTGGCCATTCGTATACCAAGCTCGTGTACCAGGCTGCCTGATGTTGAATCGGTCGCGCGCGCGCGCGCGCGCCAGCATGTGATAGGCCTATGAGCACTGATCTCTGCACAGCGATCGGAGGTACTGTACGCTATATAGGTGTGGTGACAGTTTACTTGTCCACGTACAGGAGCATGCATCATGTATTGTCATGCACACGCTGTGTGATCTTGGCCGACTGTACTAATCGTCCCTCTTGATCTTCCACCTCACTCCACACGCTCACTCACACGCGTACGCTCATACACACACACACACGCACGCACGCGCACGCACACACACATATACACACATGTACACACACACACATGCACGCATCCAACGTTTCTCACTTTTCTTGTAGTACATGTGGAGCTGCGTGGATAGAGGACATGGGTCAAGATCGGCAATCGAAGCAAAATGTTGGTCGGCAGGAAGAGATGGTTTGTGAATACATATGCTTCGGTGTATGGTTTAAACGGTAAGTATATACACGTACAAGTTAGGACTATAAACTATTAACTATTAATACTGTGATGTTTGTCTCCGCGTACACGTATATATAAAACGCGTACGGTTGGTTAGTGCTGTGGAATGTAGCATGCACAGGGAAACCCCCTCGCGCTCGACAGACTGGCAAGAATACATGTAGTTTTCAGCCAATTCAACACAAGTGCTGAATCACAAGTGCTGAATCAGAATACGGAATCAGAATACGGTCTGATAACACAAACATAATCGCGGGATGATCAACGTATACCCCACCTGACATCCAGTTGCCTTCAAGTATAGATGGTGCAAGCTGCACCTGTGCAGGACTTCAACAAAATATTTAGAATACTGCACCGTAAACTGCAAGCTGACTGAATTCCTCGTTAACTAATATATAGGTAATTTCATTACCATACTAAAACAACTTGACCAGTTGGCTAGGTTTTAAAAATAAAGAAATGTGTTTTTAAATAAAAAATATAACAAATAGATACACACTTACACCAACCTACACATACACAAAAACGTGTTCACACTTATGTAACTCTTTCAAGGGCAACGGAGCAATATTGAGCCACAAGTGCTATACTAAAGCTACTCTGTTTATCTAAACCGTCAACACTTTTGTGGTGACAACACATGTCAAAAGTTGTTTCCTGGACATATTAGTGTAAGTTGTTTGCAAACTATGTTTCCCTGCAAACGCGGAAATGCACTACATGTGTACAGCAATAATTGGCTTCGCCCGCAGAAGAGTGCATCATTCAAACCTGCCCCACTCTTTCATTTGATGCAAAAAAAAAAACAACCTTTAGGCAGAGATGTTGTCATTGATGAACATTTCATAAATTAAATGGATACATTGCACATCATAATTATTTTACTTTTATACAATTTCATTGAAAGCATTCTGAGCTAAGCATTCCTTTGCAGGAAAGATTGAAGTGGGCTTACTACCCAAAACATAATATTTTGTCCTCAGTTTTTGGAATAAATCATTTGGCAGTGCTTGATAGTACAGGTTGATGACAACCTGATGATAACCATGGAATAAACATGAAGATATACTAAAGACCATTTGAGGCCAGATTAGCTTTATGGTGAGTTCATGGCTCTAATATGTGCTCCCTTAATAACTAACCTAAATGTAATATACCACTTATACATAGGCCTTTGCACTGGCGTCATTGATAGAAGAAAGTAGCTCAAACAATATCACACAATTCGATACCACAACATAGTAGTCTGGAAGGCATATATGTTAAATACCACCAAGAAGCTTCAATTTCTCATTCACTGGGATCACCAGCTGGCGCTGTGCGATATAATTGTTGGCATTTTTTTAAACGAGAAAATCTTAATATTAATTTGTACAGCAGATATTACGCGAACATGACACAACCAATGCCTTGATTGTTGTTGGCATATCTTGATCATCATCACCACCAACATCAACAGAGATAGTGCACTCTTCACACTGCTCTTCAAGCATCTCATGAGGCTTTGTGCAATATCCTTCGTCATCATTAACCTCATTTGTAGGAGCATACGAAATAATGACAAGTGTTTCTCAAGTACACAAGCAGTAAAAGACATGCAAAGACAATTAAAGTGTACCTCTTGTGAAGACACATCAGGCTGGATGTTCCCTTCAGCTGTTTCATGTTGCATCGTGCCACAGACAACTTCATTAGGAATATCCTCTAATTCAATAGCACTATCAGTACAAAGAGAACAGAAGCATTGGGTTATGTATTGCCCTATGCATCTCTACATTTCACTCCTTGGACGCCAAGTGTGTATTATTATGCATGCATGCACACACCGTTACACCATTCATGCATGATTTAGATTTTGAATGCAAAAATGTGTTGATCAGACACAACTCAATGATGCATGCATTGCTTGCTCCACTTGTAACCATATAAGTAAAAAGAAATTACGTTTCTTCATACAACCCCATGATACAGACTCGCTCACTTCAACTTCACTTATCCATCCCTTCATGTACTCCAAATAATAAGAATAAGAATGTATATCATGCCAGTTGACTCCCCTCTTTTGCCAGTTCGTATTATGGGTTGTTGCAGCAAAAGGTGCCAGCGGTCATAATGGACACACAAAATGTGTTTACACTGGGACCACTTATGTCCAAACATTTATATGACTATGCATCTACAATGGTGATTTTGATCAACGCAACACACTATGCAGAACGGCATGAATGGCGAGGCACATGATTTGTGAGGCAGATGATTTGTGAGCATGTACGTATATGCACTTGGCATTCGTAGATAGCTCCCTTCCACTGTACACACCTACTTGACTTCCCCTTCTCCCATTATTATCACAAATGGTTAGTGTGCTACATTAATGTATAAGCTATTATACGAATGGACGCCAGCTGGTATAATCCCTTTAGAATTCGACTCACTTCGGTGTTGCGTAAATGAATGTGCTCTGGATGTTCATGCCTGAACTATGAAGGAAGGAAATGAGAGGGAGGGTTAAACTAGGAAGTAAATGACCCTTACATAGGGACTTATCTGTTTTGATTACATATGTGCACATACTGTAAATTTTGTGCACGAGGTTCAATTTATTTATAAATATTTGGAGTGTTTCCATGAGATTTTCATCCTTGTGAATTAATGTTAATAGCATTCAATTCAAATCATTATATTGTCCAAACGATAAGTGTGATTGATCTTCAACACTTCATACCACACTATTTTACTTTGTTAATATAAATTTCGTGGTCTGGCATAAGCAGAGCGCTGAAATTACGTGGTCCGATGCCCCTGTGGGCCGCCCCGAATCACTTCGAATTTGGTATGTATGTAGAGAGTCCTGTCGCTTTTGATTTGTTCTGTTTGTTTGTTTTTACCTTATCCATTACGGAGATAATGCTGTGCAACTACATTTTCCTGGTCGTTTTGTGCCAATAATTTCGGCAAACCACTTCCAATTCAATGTTTGGCAAATCATTGGCGTGAATCGAGTGGGAAATGTGCAATTACTTTATATTTGTCATAAATTAAGTAAAAATGAACAAACAAAACAAATCAATAGCGACAGGACCCCTCTACGTACACACGGGATTTGAAGTTATAAATGCTCCTACCTGAAGATGTGGCAGTTTTAAATGTCAGGGGTATTGGACCTCGTAACGTTGGCACCATGCTTGTACAAGGTACTAAAATATATTGACATAGAGAATGGTGTGGTATAAAGAATTGCAAATAGGATGTCTGTAGCATAAACCTTGCGGACAATATTGCGATTTGAATTTGATGCTACACGTACATATCAGTATACATTGACATAAGTCAAAATCTCGTGGAACGTTCCATTTTACCCAAACATATTTTACATTACTTATATCCTAAAGCAAATTCTATAGCCAGAGTTTTAATTCTCATTTATGATTACACAATGCCATCAAAATGAAGAGCACATTTACATTTAAAAAAAAAAGCTCTATTATCCATCAAAATGGATCTTAAAATAATGAGAAATTGTGCATACATACTCACACACAGAAATAGTATATGAATTGCCATTACTGACGAGAATCGCACAAGTTTGTCGGGTTTTTTCTCAACTATCATTATGCATGATGAGCATGGTGACCTTTTGCTGATCATATGGCTTAGTACTGAACACTAAATGCAATAAACTAGCAATATCTATTTATGCTTACCATCGTCTATCCGTAGTGTCACAATTATAAACAAGCAAAGCTTTTTCTTTATTTGTACTGCAAAGATGGAAGATAAAATATGTTACAGGAGTGGCATATTAAGGAGAGGGCAGCTGGGGTAAATTGCCCATGGCCCTCAACCTTTAGGGGCCCATCAAAGGTTTTAAGCAAATTGGAGTCATTGCAGACTCTGTGTAAGTGAATGCATCTATTATAGCAATTACATCTAAAAAAAACCTGGCTGGCAACTTGCATCAAATTATATTAACACATGATCAATATGACACAGTAATAATAAGTCATTTAATGAAACAACAGTACTGGTTATTGTAGCTAACTCCAGCCTCGTTGAACTTTCTCACCCACCAGTGCCTTGTGAGAATTATTTATTTATTTCAGTAGCTATTTCGCAACCAATTCTTTTAAAGCTTCTGTACACATGAGTGTCTCCCCAGGCCCGCTTATAACCAGTAACTACATTCGTTTTGTGGTTGGGTACATTTGTGTACATAGTTAATGCAATACACACGCATGGTTTACATACATGTGTGTTTAATGTAATGAAATTTGGATGTGACTCGATCTGATGTACATGTAGATTCTTATTCATTTTGCTAGCTGTGCGTGCACCTTGCTTGTAAGAATCAGGCAGTGAATTCTTGCAGGGCACAAGTGGGCCAGCACTTTGAACAAAGGGAAGTGCTATGAAAAACATCAGTGTGATATACAGCACACATAGCTGAAGTGGTGCCACAAGTTACCAACGTTAGAATGGCTGAAAATGTGCATCTGGCTCAGATTTTTTAGGCCTGAATGGATGAAGAGCTACCCTTGGTTGCTTATTATAGAAGGATAAATGTACATGTATTGTTCTGTTTGTATTGCTCAATAAAAGCAATTTCCAAGCCCAACAACAGCTTTTTTTCTTCATCACTACCCATTATTGCGCCACCATACACCGTGGCATACCAAAACTTTATTGCTTCCTCTTACACCAGCAAACAAAACTATGAAAGCATGTGATTATTTCATCGTGTTGCGATGTAAACCGTACACACAAAGATTAGAGGTTATGTAACAATGAAGTCTACAGTTGCAACCACAGAATGAATGTAATTTGCTTGTTACCTCCTTGCTGAACCCAGTGCTATATACAAAAATACAGACTTATATTATTAGTCAAGGGAGAGTTCTCGAATGTTCTACACTGATTTCTGTGCTTGCTTTCTGGTTCATCCGTTATTTTTTTCCCCTTATCATTATTGTGACGCGTGTACAAAAGTATGTACCCACATTAAGCATTTCAGACTTTGCATGTATGGAGTCACAGATCACATTACTCAAATAAATGTTGGCAAAGTCCATTACACTACTGTAGCATCCTCTAACCAGGCCCGTTATTAAAGCCTATGGCAAACAGCCAAAATGGCCAATCTAAAACCGCAAGACAAAGTAGCTGTAAAGGATGCAGAAACGAAGAAAGAATCCAGCCATCAAACAGTCCATGGGCATCTGCAAGGAAATACGAATACTGCACGAAGGGCTCCACTAGTATGTGTGATAGCTTAGATACCCCATTTACAAGTGGACAACATGGGACCATTCCCAAGAGGTGAGCTAGCGCTGGAATGCGTATGTCCTGGTAGGACTCTGATTACTTCACACATCGCGTGGAAGTCTATGCCCAAAACCAGGAAGCAGATAACGGTTGCTAACAAGCTGTTGGAGAAGCCCGACCATCTTCATTCATATCAGGAAAGGCAACTTGAATCAAATGTGATGGCAAACGGCTCCACAGTAACAGAAGACACACACATCACTCCATACCATCCACAATCAGACTGCATGGTAGAGCTGTTTAACTGCACCGTGCTCAGTACCCTAGTCTAGAAACATACTCCTGGAGAGTGGGATTAACGTTTGAAACTAGTGTGCATAGCCTACAACACCTCTCTCCATCCACCTGCTGGGTTCTCTCTATGTATGGCAGATAGGCAAACCCACAGTTGCAGTGACACAGCAGGAGTATGCAAGGAGCCTATGTACAGTAGAGCTTTGAGAATGCACCTATTCAAGGCTTAAGGAAGAACATGGGCTGGGCTGCAGATAGGCAGAAGGATCTATATGATAGGATTGGTAGATGGTCAGTAGATGACTTGGTGTGACTGCACAACCCTATGATTGCTAGTGGGATGGGTGGGAACGAAGCTCCTATACAGGTAAGAAGAGACACAGCACATTAGGCTGAACCACTGTCTGGTATTGCATTTTGATCAGCTAAAGCCCTGTCTTCCAAGATACTGACACCAACAACAGCTGCAGTGGCTAGACGCAGGCCCACAGACACAGAAAGCTATCACGTCTCCACCATCACTGACAGTGAGAAGATCAGACATCACAGCTGATGGCTTCTGGGAAGGCCACTTTGAGCAAACGTTCTTTGATGTCAGGATATTAGACCCACATGCTCCATCCAACCACACCCACTGCTTGCTATTGAAGGCACAAGAACAGAGCCTACAAGCAACAGTTTAGAGTTGTTGAGCTTGCATCCTTCACCACTCTTGTGCTTATCAACCACTGAAGAAATAGGAAAACTCTCCCCCACTACCTACAAGCGCCTTGCCGACCGGTTGACATCCAAGTGGGGATTGCCCTGCAGTCAAACTCTATTGGATGGTCACATTGCCACTTCTTCTCTGTTCCTCAATGCAGTGCATCACAGGAGCCCACTTGTCCAGAGGGTACGCATAATCCTCCCTTGACCTGGTACATAGTGAATCTTAGGTTTACTCGGGAATAAAAATATTCAAAACTTGAATATGGGTGGCTAATAATCATGAATGATTAGTCTTAATTTATTTATAATGAATTTTCTGGCTCAGTTTTTTAATAAAACTTATATTCAGTACTTCAGTAGATATGTTTTGTATAGTTTCTAATTGATTTTCAATTTATTTACATTACGATTGTGTTAAATGTTTGGTTAACGTGAATTATTTCGTAAGTTATTATATACCGTAGGTCCAAGAACAACTCAGTACAATAGCAGTTTCTTAAGTGAAATGACGAGTGGAGTAGAAAATTTAAGCATGGGCAAAAGAGAAACGGTGTGCAGAAAGCGCAAATGTGCTTGCATGACGTCATAATTACGTGGTAGAGAAGGGAGCAGAGGTTGTAGAGGAGGAAGAGGAGGAGGATGAGGAAGAAGACTAGGAGAGGGAAGAAGAGGAAGAATGGGAAGAGGAGGTGTGGGCCACAGATGACAGAGCAGAGGAAGATGACCATTTGGGGTTTCATGATGATGAAAGCAGCACCCCAGTCCTCTCCTTCCCCAACCCCAGCACCCAAGTGGCAGGGCAGGGTTCTAAAGTGAATTTGTGTGTTGTGAGGAGCCTCAAGAGACAATACTGTGTTTGACAGGCTATTGTGTTTGCAGGCGTAATGATTTCATGACAGACGTACCGGTACTCACTAATCTTTCTTTTATGACCTGGGTGACCTTTGTGTTCCTTGATCAGCCTGGAGAGGTTAATTTCTTGCAAGTATTGATCATTTGCAGCTCGCTAGATAGCGGTAGTGTATTTATTAAATACCAATTACCCGGTAATAGTGCAAAGAAAATAATGCTCGAGTGAGTATATGCGCGCGAGTTGCAAGCCACTTGCATGCTAGTCACATGTAGTCCGGCGTAGCTAGACCCTCACATCCACGCAAGGGTCTAGCTACTCCGGACTAAGTCACATCAGAGTCATTGATGCGCATTGGCATGCACTATGTGTATGTAAACTCACTCTACGTGTATCTGGTTTGCACAGCCTTCTACGTGTAGGAAAGGCCAGTGTATTGGGCTAGAATTCAGATTTTTACCAAAAACGAGTTCCAGTGGGGATAAAAGTTTAGGACCCTTAAGTCCAAAATGGCCTATGGGAACGATCAGCTTTAAACCTTAATTTCGCTAATTCTTGGACCAAAACGAGGTCAAAAACAAAAACAAAAAACAGGAACTACGGTAATGTCATAATTACAAGTGAATTTGAAAGCTGGATTTAATTTAGATGGAGTGTGAGACACCCTGCACATCATTTGGTGCATACAGTGGAAGACATCCGTGTAACTACTAATAATTTGATTGCGTCTGACTTTACCTCCCTGTGTGAGCCAAAGGATACTATGTTCACACTACAGAACGATATCATGGGTGCGTGCCACCACTGAACACTTCGGAAACTTGTTCACACTATTTCTGATCATAGCTTATAGTCTCGCAAATGTATGTCTCAAGTGACATGATTATAATTTGTTTTTTACCAAGGTGTAAGAGCGATGGTCTACTCTGTGATGTTGAAAGAGACTATTAGTTTGAACAGAAGAATGACGCAATATGCTTGTCTGTTTTTTGGAAGCCAGATGCCTCTATTTGAGCACAATGTTTTGCAACATTTCCTGTATCCACTCCCCAACCCATGGTTCACTTCTCTGCCTGCCCCCACACGAACATCATTTGATGTTATAAGAAGTTATAAATTTATGAGAACACGTTCATGGTTGGGGCTCTAAAATAGCATGGCTCTCATGGCCTGAACCAGGCTGCCGAGGTCAGTAACGAGGCTGGGGGAGAGGAAGAGGACAAGGCAGGGGAACCGTACAGTGCATTAAAAACTCATATAATTATAATTTCAATTATTAAATTTTTTAACCTCCCTCCCTTCGAAAATTAAAATGAATTTGTGACAACATATAAAGAAGCGCTACTACGACAGAAGACAAAACTGATGAAACAAGTAAATAAAAACATGAAAGTTGTTGGTATATAGGATTGACCAATGGTGGTGTAAAAAGCACGGAAACAAGATTTGACTGGAAAATTGAAATAGGCCTATATTTAGCACACTAACGTTATAACAGTGCATGCATGAGTAATGGGCTAAATATAGGCCTATTTAAAATTTCCAGTCAAATTTCTGTCACTCTTGTTTCCGTGCTTTTTACACCACCATTGGTCAATCCTATATACCAACAACTTTCTCGTTAGAGAATGTTTTTATATACTTGTTCCTCATAGCCTTTTCGAGGTATACAGTCCATTACACTGTGGTCACACTAACAGTTCCGTACATTGTGGAACCGTTCTTTGAAATTGTGAATGCGAACCAATC
Organism: Ephydatia muelleri; assembly: GCA_013339895.1. Classification (NCBI taxonomy): domain Eukaryota; kingdom Metazoa; phylum Porifera; class Demospongiae; order Spongillida; family Spongillidae; genus Ephydatia; species Ephydatia muelleri. The sequence continues at coordinate 3,167,020 of JABACO010000004.1, read as the reverse complement.
TGTGCCGTTCTGTTATAGAATGAAATACCACATGGAACTGTTCGGGATTGTTCCAGAATGGGTTCTGTTAGGACAATCCATGTACGAGGTGGTGGTTTTGGAGAGATCATTACAGAGGAGGGACGAGGTGGTGGTGATGGAGGAGATCATTACAGAGGAGGGACGAGGTGGTGGTGATGGAGGAGATCATTACAGAGGAGGGACGAGGTGGTGGTGATGGAGGAGATCATTACAGAGGAGGGACGAGGTGGTGGTGATGGAGGAGATCATTACAGAGGAGGGACGAGGTGGTGGTGATGGAGGAGATCATTACAGAGGAGGGACGAGGTGGTGGTGATGGAGGAGATCATTACAGAGGAGGGACGAGGTGGTGGTGATGGAGGAGATCATTACAGAGGAGGGACGAGGTGGTGGTGATGGAGGAGATCATTACAGAGGAGGGACGAGGTGGTGGTGATGGAGGAGATCATTACAGAGGAGGGACGAGGTGGTGGTGATGGAGGAGATCATTACAGAGAAGGGACGAGGTGGTGGTGATGGAGGAGATCATTACAGAGGAGGGACGAGGTGGTGGTGATGGAGGAGATCATTACAGAGGAGGGACGAGGTGATGGTGATGGAGGAGATCATTACAGAGGAGGGATGAGGTGGTGGTGATGGAGGAGATCATTACAGAGGAGGGACGAGGTGGTGGTGGTGGAGGAGATCATTACAGAGGAGGGACGAGGTGGTGGTGATGGAGGAGATCATTACAGAGGAGGGACGAGGTGGTGGTGATGGAGGAGATCATTACAGAGGAGGGACGAGGTGGTGGTGATGGAGGAGATCATTACAGAGGAGGGACGAGTGGAGTGCTTCGATGTGTTGTACAAACGATACTTGCAGTATGCTTGTTTAGGGTCTGGGACGAGACTTCTAAAAATTCAATGACAAAACTATTGTACGTTGTTAGCGTTAATATTGTATGAACACAAGTCTATGAAATAAGCTCTCACAGAACCTCTCTATTTGTTGCTTATCACATGACAAAAAAAAATTTACACACAAATTGAAGGTAAAGTATAACCTGCCTTCTACCAGAGATAATATCTATATATTATCTCTGCTTCTACGTCGTAATACAGATTGCGTGAAATGCAATGTCCAATAGCGGCCGTATTCAGGTACAAAGGTGACTCGCTAGGGCAGGCGTACACGCAAGTATGACGGCCTGGGGACAGTACGCAATGCACAGACAAGTGGCTCCTCACATGTCTTCAATAGTAGAACCTTCGTTGGTATACACGTACAGCGATCTAAGTGGTGGATAAGCACAATGAACAACTCTGTGATACTCATGCGCGCGCACACAGACAGGCTAACAGACATACGCACATACCATACATGTATTCGGACGAAGACATGATCAACACTCTTACAGTGAAGTTTAGGACGACAACCAAACCAACCCCTACGTGTGCGCTACGTCGCAAACCAACCTGCACACAGAACCTACTCGGACATGCGTTGCCCCCTCCCCACCCCGCACACACCTCCCGCTCGTCAATTAACACCTACGTCACTAGAATCCTTCGCATACCTACGAGCAATCTTCTTTTTCACCTCAGTTGGTGCCATATATAGCCCGTAAAGGATGAAGACGAGTTCAGAATGGCGACAACGTTTAGGAGAATAGAAATGGCGACAAAGATTAGATGGGACTAATGGAAGCAGAGATAATATAGTAAAATCTGATGGAAGTAAACATTGCGGATAATTTGATATAGATTGGACCTAATTACGGCAAATTCTCATTTTTTTATAGATCATAAACTAGTAAGGCCGCTTATGCACGAGATCTTAGATCGGTCATTACCATTTGCGGAAATGCTTCTATGTCGGAGGTACAGGTACGTACTAGGTGGCAACTGAGCTTTATAGCCGCGCCTCAGCCTGTCTTTGATCTGGCCCGCTTCTACTAGTACCGGTATCCTGAACGGGACTATGAACTGTATATGTGTACTTCTAAGTTAATAATCTAGCATAGCCAGAGATAATAGATATATTATCTCTGGCATAGCAGACCCTCCGAAAATATACGTGGCTGTGCTACGCCAGACTAGCGTGTAAGTGTGTCTCATTTTTGCAGTGCCATGGCCACGCATCAAACGTTGAAACTGGTTGATATTTCTGTTAACTGCAAGATCCGGCTGGCTGGTATCTGCAGATCTATTACGGGCTTCCGGAACGGTCACACGACTCAAACTTTTGGCTTCTTCAGCAATTTGACCTTCCACTGTCTTGCCATGGCCAGATGCACGGAGGACCTTACACAATAAGCACGTGATCGGTCTTTAGATAGACTCATTCCTGCATGCACCACTCCGACACCATGTACTATAGGCCTACTTAGTGCAATTCTTGTATGTGTACAAATACAACACAGCGCACCTAGCTGGATTTGCACAAATTACCCACAAACAACCGTTTTACAGTTGTCAGGCTCTCAAGCGAAAAGTTTAGCATGTATGGGAGTACAGTGTATATAAGAAATGGTAAGGTCTGCTGCACCCTTGGTAAAATTTGTGTAACACTAAAACCACCTTGAAGTCAGTCCTCAAACAGCCTCTACTTCTCTAAGGTGTCTTCTCAATAGCCTCCTAACCACAGTGCCTCCAACAGTCAACACAAATGCACATCACTTGTGAACACCCCATATCTAGCAAACTATAAAGCCTCAGAACAGTACTCTCTGTCAGACCTTCAAACAATGATCCCCTTCCCTTGTGTGCTCCCCGGGTCCAGTCTTGTCAGAGTCAAAAGATTTATGATCCACTTCGTCTTCTAATAGAGCAACCTACGAGAATGTCCCCTGAATTGCAATGTAGCATTGTGTAAACTTACCATGGCTTCCCATACCATGATCTACTCTCAAACAGCACCCCTCCTCTCCTTCTCTTCTCAACACTTACGCCACAACACTCCCATACCTCACACACAACACTACATGTAGCACACTTTTAAAACATGACCAGCACAAAAAGCAGTCAGAGGATGCTGAGTAACAAGATTCCGTTGCTGCAAGTGAAGTATCATCATGGAATAGTTAGTAATTATCAAGTATAGGTTTTTGCTGTACATTATTAAAATCCCTTATTCTTGAATATTTTATAAAAACAAATCACGGATAATACCAACAAAAAATTATATTTTATCTTTCTAAATATGCACAACAGAAATCATGTGATGGAATCTCATAATTTTTTTTTACTTTTACAACTTCGGTGACCACTCATTTCTCCATATGATAACAGCTGAATGTATGCAAGAACGATACAAGTCACGTTTTTTTTCATATCAGTTACTATAGTAAGTATTACACTCCGTGTGTGTACCGATTACGCTTGAGTTTATGCATGTATGCCTAGAAGAAGGCTTGTACATGCAACTTTCAATCCACCATTGCATATGCATCAGTAGGGTGTAACCTCCCCTACATAATGAAAATCGATTTTTTCAGGTATTTGTGGATCTGAAAATCGATTTTTCTGAATAGTTCTAAAAACAAAATCGATTTTTCTAATAGGTTTTGCCAAATTTCCTGCCAAATACCTAGGTTATTCATGTTATGGTGCTTGTGGGGGTGCACACTGAGAAGATAATTTATGTCTGCACAGAAATCCACCTGGTCTTGCACCCAAACTAGAGCTACACATGTCAGTTTAAAACATAGAGACACAAAGGTCTACAGTAGCATGTGTTTGCCATTAATAAATTGCATGTTTTTACCATGCACTTGTACATATCAATAGTAATGTAAACCTCACCATCCACTGAGACCAGACATCACAATTATTAACTCACCCCACATCACCTACAATCACGTACTCTACTTACAATCATCCCACAACACTCCATTCACGTTCTCGCTAAATGCATATGAAATTTCCCATTAGTACGATTGCGTAATGCTCTCTAATTACTCATACTCAAACAGAGCGCGCATACTTACTTGAAGAGGGTGAGAAGTCTGTCATTCTATTTCACTCGCTAGCACAATACTCAGATATGTTCACTTCGTACCACTGTACAATAAAACAATGCAATACTAGTACTCGTACATAAATTTATTGCTACTACATATAACCACAACTCGTGGCATATACTAATGAACTTAGTTACTTACTTGAAGACGACGATAACAGCACTGAGCTAGTCACGCTGTATATTTTGTATCCCCAATTGATGCACATTAAATATTTTGTATTATATTACTATCTATTTACTCAATTATTGATTGCTTCCGGCGATGTCTTTATGCATGTATAAATAGTAAAAACAACAGTGACGTAGTTATATATATATAGCTCTAATTATGACACACTCAATTGATAATTAGGTATAAAAAGGTATTCGAATAACGGGCGAATTGAATATCCGAATAACCTGATAACTGGGTTACGCACCCTATGTGCGTGCGTGTGACACACAAATACACGCGCATACACTTACACACATATACATACAAAAACTATGAAATAAAACACCGCACATGATTTGCTACAGTTGAGCTCTACCCTCACTCCAAGGTAGGCACGATGACAGAACTCAACAAATACGTTGCACAGATGATTGTGGCGAGTGACTGACACCTGTTTTACCGAGGAGATTAACTAACCACCTATACTTTGTACTCAAGCTCACAATGATTTATTTCACACTGCCAATCAAACACTAGACAGCTTGCATAATGACCACAGTGCTGTATGTACCACATTTCCTAATTGCATGAATCTTAAAGCCCCAGTGTTTGGAAAGAAACTGATGATATATGTACATCTAACCAGCTCAGCAAAAGGTCACGACGAGCAGTCACTCTTAAAAAAGCCTACAAGTATAAGATCTGCATATCTCTACCACACATACATGTAGTTGCTTTAGCAACCGCGTATTGATTAGATTTACGTAAACAAGGGTGAAAACTACAGAAAGGTGCATGTAGTTTGAGAACGGAACATAGTAAAAAAAGGTGCATAAAAGTGCTATATATGGGTACCTCAAGGTCCATAGAGCCGACAAAGTTGAAAATCAACGCAGTATTGAAATGAGTGAATTATAAACAAATAATCGTTTTTTATCTTGAAAGATTCAAGTTTTAATAACGATTACATCGGGTAAAAATTTTATCTCAATATCTCAGATTAAAAAAAAAGCTCATCTATCGATGTATGGACCTTTATTTTCTTCTTCACCGGACAGCCACATTATTATTTACTTCCTCGATGCTGTCCCCCACTTTAGATTTTTCGATTGCATCGCTGGATAGGGAAAAATCGGAAAATCATATTTTTAAATGGCATTTGCAAAAAGGGAAAGTGCTAAAACTGTCAAAGAAAAAGTAATTAGTACTTGCGGTCGCGGTCATTACGTAATACAGATCATGCATGCTCATCCCAGTAGTGGCCATGGTGGTGTGTTAATTGTTGAATTAATGTAATTATGTAGGATTTAGCTCAAAAATAAAAATGGAGGTGTTCATGGTGCTCGTGCACGAGCACCATGAACATCTCCATTTTCATTCAGGTGAAGTGGGTCCCAGTTCCTGTCATCATAGGAATGTCACTATCCCTAGAAAATTTTTATTCTGTTTTTTATTCTATTTGCAGGTTTCTAGGGATAATAGCTGAGCGTGTTATTCTACATACTGCATGATTATTACCCAATGCTGAACAGCTATTTGTATAAATTGACTATAATCTCATTTCAGTTAAGCCACTTACACTTTAAAAGCATAAATTATACTAGCGTCCACCTCTATTTTATTCTATTGCATAGAATAAAGCTACAAATTTTTACCATTTATGTATCCCCGCAATCGCACTGCCTTAGTTCCGCTACAGCTTCCGCTCTTAAAATTTTGTTTGGGATTCTATCTGTAGTGTGATGCTGTATACAATATCTGTGCACTGGATGTCTCAAAGAAACGTGGTTTTCACGATATTCTAAGTTAAAGTTTTTTATTCTATTTTTTATTCTATTTGAGAGTTTCTAGGGATATGGGTTGTTTTTTTTTAGTAACGTCAGTATTCACAACAATAGGGTTAGTACTGTAGCTTAGTGAGTCCATGAACATTACATCATTATGTTGTTGCAAATACTGACCACTTCACCTGCTACATTTGGATGTCTTTTGATGCTACCTTTGGCTACTGAGATTCTGCCAAGTACAGTCAGTGGAACTGTATTAAAGTGTTCCTGCAGGATTAAGACAAATCATGCATGAGAAACATTCCAACCATGATGCTGAGCTATATTTGATCTGATTTCAGTATTAGTGGCACTTCATATACCAACAACTGAGAATGACGGTATAGTTTATAAAAAAAAAAGCTCAGTGTAAAAAAAATTACTTGTACCATGGAGTTTTGGGGTGCAAATATCGCAAATACGATATTGTTGTAGGGGTGAATTTTTGTTATTACAAAGGCATCTGATAGCCAGACTGTGTGCGATCCATGCTGGGAAGAGATTGTTTGCCCCTTAAGCTCAGTAATAACTAATAACTCATGACCTTCGCATCGGGATGATATGGTATTATTACGTCAGGCCAGCGCCAGGGTGACGCACCAAAATAAATATCTTTGTGCTATGACCTAGGCGGGTTTCATGTAGTCTCGTACGCAGACCCTGACGTAAGCATATTGTATAGTGCTACGTCCACTAGACGTACATTTGCGATAATGCTTACGTCAGTTAGGTCTGGGTACCAAACTAAGAATGTCTAACGTCTGATCTATTTGTATAGTAGAACCAGGTCATCTGTCTGACAAATGGACTACATGTTAGCTGTTGTAGTATAAGCTCGACATGGTCACGTGATATAGCTTTTATGACTGAGCTGATCTTCTAGTCCATCAATGGATTTTGCTGTAGCAATTACACTGTCCATCATTTTATTCAATTTTTACAACACACAAAGCTCACTGGTTCCAACACATCCTTCAGTCGTTATGTAGTTCGCTGTATTGAGAGCCGCACGGTGTTCTTCATGGCATCCTGCCAAGACGGAACTTCTTTCTAGCCATCCAACCGGGTACTGCAAAACACATGCACATGCAGCATTTATAGCCAAACAAGAAAATAGGAGCGTTGATGCTACAATTCGTTCCTGTTAGAAGCTAAAACCCCCCACAAACCTGCGGCCTCATAATCGTTATGCAGCATACGGGCCAAGCGCTAGTATTGTTGTTTTAAACTCAAAACACCTACGACACGCGTAGCGTGAGACAGTGCTCACAAACAACATGTGTTTTGAATTGCTTCTTACCAACGGCGTATTGCTACTAAAACTCCTGAACTACTCAAAAAGGACTTACACAGATATGTTAGACTGATGGATCTGGGATTCTGATTAGAGCTAGATTCAATCCTAAAAATAAACAAGTAAATAAAAACCTTCTCTAACGAGAAAGTTGGTGGGCATATAGGATTGACAATGTTGGTGTAAAAAGCACGGAAACAAGTGTGACAGAAATGTTACTGGAAAATTGAAATAGGCCTATATTTAGCCCAGTCACATTTAGGCAGCGCACGCCTGAGAAAATGGGCTAAATATAGGCCTATTTCAATTTTCCAGTAACATTTCTGTCACATTTGTTTCCGTGCTTTTTACACCAACATTGTCAATCCTATATGCCCACCAACTTTCTCGTTAGAGAAGGTTTTTATTTACTTGTTTCATAAGTTTTTTTTTCTCCGTGTCAACGAAGCTTTATAAATGTAATGTGATGAGGAACGATGTGCAATGGACAAAATGTCTATACCTTACGAACGCTTTGTGCATTGCCCCGACCACAAGTTACTATATAACTTTAATAAATACGTATGTAAAATTAATGTTACAATAACAATAAAATTAATAGTGATAAGTGTAGTTGTTTTTGATAAAATAAATAGTTTTGCCGCCTCCTCTTCCTCGGCCTCTTCCTCTTCTTCTTCTCCCCCCCCCGGGGTAAGGCCATGCGGGTGGCGGGGGCAGTAAAAAAGGCGGGGGCAGCATTGGGGGGCAGCATTGGGGGGAGCATCAGCGGGGGGTAACGCTGCAGGCGGTGGGTCCAGCGCTGCTGCTGGCGGTGGCGGAGGGTCCAGCACTGCTGCAGGCGGTGGCGGGGCTTCTGCTGGCGGTGGCCGTGGGTCCAGCACTGCTGCAGGCGGTGGCGGCACTTCTGCTGGCGGTGGCCGTGGGTCCATTCCCTAAGAATTGCTTTTTCAAGACTCACTCCATACTCTGCTAGTGTGCGAGAGTTGGGCTCAAACAGGGAGTAACTATATGGGAGAAGATAGGGTTGCAGTACTTTTATTTTACCACACATTATGCCTTATCATGTATCAAAACATTTTACCAACTGCGCATAACATGAATTATTTTATTTTCATACAACTCAATTTTCTGTACACACATGTGTAGTGGACCTTTAAAACAATGTGAGAGACACAAATTACCTTTTGTACCCTTTACATGTACATGGGGAACTTTTACTTGTGGGAAGCCTTACTGTACATCTGATAATCGGCTGCATGCAAGGGTTGGATGCGCATGACAGACTTGTTAATTAAATTTCTGAAAATGCAATTACAGTAGTACACACATGTGTATAGTCCTTTATTGCACATCACATTTACAATGTAACAGACACAGATGCATGTACATGTACAAATAACCTTTTGTACAAACATTGACCTTTACCAGGGAACATCCCGTGTAGGAAGCCATACTGTACATCTGATAATATGTCATGCAGGCATACAAGAGTGTTAATGTGTGCATGACAGGAAGCCATGAGCCACGTGCATAGCAGCCCTTAGATTTTAAATGGTACATACAGCATGCTATAACATACCTTTGGGTGGTAGTGGTAGTGGTAGTGGTAGTTCTACGACCCTTCCAATACCGACTCATTCTAGCTGCCTTAATGGTAGCTGAATTACCCCTGTATATCCGCCTTTTAGCAGCACGGTTCTCCTCGACGCTCTCTTGATATCGCTGCCTTTTAACAGCACGGTTCTCCTCGAGGTCCTCTCCATATCGCTGCCTTTTAGCAGCACGGTTCTCCTCGAGGTCCTCTCCATATCGCTGCCTTTTAGCAGCACGGTTCTCCTCGAGGTCCTCTCCATATCGCTGCCTTTTAGCAGCACGGTTCTCCTCGAGGTCCTCTCCATATCGCTGCCTTTTAGCAGCACGCTTAGGTTCAATATTTGCGATGTAGCTCTCGCGTACAGAGGCCTTCTTTTTTTCAGGATCGGCCTTGTAGCCCTCGCGTACAGAGGCCTTCTTTTTTTCAGGGTCGGCCTTGTAGCGCTCTCGGGCTTTAGCCTTGTTCTCTTCTTGCTTTTGGAGGTATTCCGCTCGTTGCTTCGTTCTCTTCTTTCGATTACGCGAAGGCATTTTTAGAAAAACAACTTCACTAGCCAAAATAAGTAACGACTAAACTGACACCAAAATAAATTTTGTGCCTGTTGGAGTATTTATACTGCCTAAAATTATCCATACTCCTGTATTTAGAACATAGTAATATACCCATACCGTATATAGTACTTTTTCGTTGTAGCTTCTTTATTACCTTAAGGGGCACCGCGCCGGTAAATTCTGAAGCGATTGGTACTATCGCCGTTCTTTAAAACCATTCCTAGCATGAGTTATACTTGACGGAGAAGAAGACGACGACGACGACGACGACCAACAATTTTTTTGGGCATGGGCACGAGAAACAGGTTCTTAGTTGGTCTAGAAGGGCATAGTTTTATGACATGAAACTAGCACCAAAACGTAGATCTTGGTGTTGTCGTTCGATTGCTGCAAAGAGAAAAGCTATCCGTTTCTTCGTTGTCCCTCGCGACGCAACTGAAAATTTTTAATGACTTCATGACTCCTCAATCAATCCTATATTGAACCTGCTGACGCAGGTTCAGATTACATTGGCCTCGTGCTACTGATGTGGATAGCATTGCGATGGAGCTATGCTAACTATATAGCATATCGCGTATGTGCATTCATGCAGTTCAAGATCACCTTGAACCACATGCAGGGTTCATGGTACAAGGCTCCCTACTTTAATAATCTGAATAGTCGGGACACCAAATAAAAATAAACATGGCGGTGTCGAGTGAGTCAAACCTTCCTGGGATGTCGCTGCAGGCTGCAATCAGTTCAAGATGCAAAACGCCAATCTCACAGTTGTGTTGTTGACTTTGGCTTGATTTGATCAGATGAAGGTTTACGTAATGGCCGTGACGTCATAGCGTTTTTGTTTATAGCTAGGCACAATGGACGACTTTAGGGCCTTCATCATCACAGTGTCGGAGCATCTGTCGGCAGCGGACGTGGAAAAGATCACCTACCTTACCAAGTTGCCGAGTGACTCTAGAGAACCCCGACGCGCGCTGGACGTTCTGCAGACGCTCGAGGAAAGAAACGTGTTCAGTGCCTCGTCGCGCCAGGGATTGTGCGACCTGATGCACACGATCGGCCGGAGCGATGTCGCCCATTTGGTCGAGCAATACCGCCCAGCCCCTCCACCTCCTCTCCTTTCCCTTCCCCTCACGCGCCGCAACCTTGGACGCAGTGCGTCGGAGCTCAGGCCCGAGCGCTGTGAAGTGGTGGGAAGTTCAAGCGTCGCAGCCGATAATTATCGCGAGCGAGTCTTCAGTCTGCCTACGCCTTCTTTGTCCACAGCATCGCCCACCGCTGGTTAGTGTTATAAGCTGGCTGTGTTCTGTGTGTGTCGGTGTGCATATGCGTGCGTGCGTGCGTGTGTGTGTGTGTGTGTGTGTGTGTGTGTGTGTGTGTGTGTGTTTTGTACGGTGCGCTTGTCTGTGTCTGTGTTGTGTGGTTGTGCTTGCGTGGGTGTATGTATACTTAACCTATGTAGTTGCTTTAACTAATCAGTAATGCATCATCTTTGAGGTGACTACCACCATGCACTACCTATATATGTACACTTACATTACGTATGTAAGTGGATGTGAGAAAAATAACTGCACAGCAGTTTTCGTGGAGGATGAAGATGGTACCAGAATGAGGGGAGGAGTCCTGAGCGGGTCGAGTAGAAGGGGACATGATGATCCATGCTACTTTTGTCCGAGGGTACTTGGGTGGACTTTTTACTTAGGGGAATGAAATGTGTATGCCATTCTTGTAGAGGAATGCAAACTGTTTTATTTTGGAGTCACCATTGTCATTATCCTCTTCCTTTTTTCGTTGAATAGTTTGCTCAGCCCCCCCCCCCCCCCCCCCCCCCCCCCCCCCCCCCGCATACTTATTCATGTTATAAAGATATTAATATGCGCTACATATGATTTAATTGTGTGTTAGACCCGCCTTCTAATTTGCAAATCGTGCACGTGCACAACGATGATACGAATTGACTACCACATGTATTTTGTGCAAAATAAGATTTGTCGGAAACCAATATCGACAGCAGCTGAGCCTAGTAAGCAGAGTGAAGCACTTATAGATGCTTGTGAACATCCCGTGGACAAAGACAAACGCTGATGATCATGAATCGATCACGGATACGTTACGGAACTTTCGGAGGTAAGTCAGATGACCTCAAAAATGACCTGTAATGAACCAAGATCTGAAAAGCTATGTGGTTCAGGTAGAACATTTCGCTTAGTTGGAAAGCGAAGTACAACTGGATTGACGGACAAACGTCGTGTCTTTGTTCAGCTTGTACAAATGCTGTCAAGTTGCAAATGCCCCTTCCAACTACATCACGAGAGAAGGATTCATATGCAGCATTTGTTCGAAGACTCAAATCATACCGGCGCTCAAAAATGACCCAAGAACGGTTAGATCACATTTCAGTGACTTCTTGCCATTCTGCAATAGTAAAAAACTTAGACTCAAACCAATTACTTGACCAAAGCTCCTACATGTAGCTGTACGCATGAATGTTTTCTCTCTCCATAAATGCAACATAGCCACGAAATAATTATCCTCATCTGTCAATGTTTATCCTCATGAAATTCCATGCAAGGAATGATATAAATGTATACGTAGTCATGTTCCTTCAATAGATATGCATGCGTACAAATGCATGTAGTTTGCAGTGTTTCCCACCCCTACCCAACTTACCAGTATCTGTATATGTACCCAGCACCCCCCCCCCCCCCCAAGCGTTAAATAAAACTCTACGCCTATGCTTATATATGTATGTTGTGTGTTTGTGTGTAGATATATTGCGCATTTCATACATGTACGATATGTGGATATGTCAATGTAGTGGCATGGGGTTGATTGCATGTGGCTGTGTACATATATTTTCATCGGATTCCAACCCCTTTCATTTTCTTTTTCCCCTACTCCTCCTCCCCCCCCCACCTCTAGGGTGCTGCAAGGAATGGGTACTCATGAGAAAGCATCTCAATGAAGACATCTACGAACACAAGTGCAGTCCCTTCAAACAGCGCAAACCGATGATAGTCGGTTCAGCCGAGGCCTGCCCCCTCCTCCCCGCACCTCGCCTCCACCTTACCCTCTACCCGAGCGGCCTGGAGATGGACAGGGGGACGTACGTCACACTGGAGGCTCGGGTGGTGCTCCCCCGGGGGGGCTACGGAGGCCAGGACACTTCCTCAATCCACCTGATGCTCAAGGCGAGCGCCCACGATTTCCCCAGTGGAGAGGTGATCGGGGAGAGGATGGAAATGAGCACCCTCAATGTCCAGAAGGTGAGGGTGTTTCGGTTCATATCCCACCAGGCCCTCAAGATGTCGCACAGCAAGCAGATTGAGATCAAGGTGTGGGCGTGGGCCTCGTTGCTAGGCGATGACGAGTATACAGTGGAACCAGTGGAAGGAGGCTATGCCATGGTGAGCCTGCTGCACAGCCAATGAAAAGAGAGAAATGAGAGAAGAAGAAAAAGAGATGAGAGAGGCTGAAAGTCAGAAGTATGTCCTCTGGTTACACCATGGAAGGCTGCACCCCCCACGACAGACTTGCACTTGCACACAGACTATATCCTTCATCATGCGACACACCCACCCACACACACACCCACACACACACACACTACACACATATGCACACGAAGTTTGTCCACACACACACAAACATGCACTTGCTGTGTCCACCCTACTGACTGTCACCCCACAGTGTGGGATGTATTGACTATTTGGGCATGCAAGGATATATTTGAACTCACACTGTAAATTTTCGGGTACCAGCTAGTGAAAATGGTGTTCCTCCATCACCATAGGCACTCGGGTAATTGCAATTGCATGTGGATCCGTCACATCTCTCTCAGTGGTGGAAATATTCGTGCAAATTGCTTATCCAATCTTATCTTACTTCGCTGCACTCCTTCATCTGTTTTGAGCGCTTCCAGGAACGAATGTTTGCATGTAGCTCTAGGTTTTGCTCAATCACACAACATCTTGCTAGTGATGAGTGTTTTGAATCAGTTCCAGACAAAGCTAGTGTGGCATTTTTGTGATTAAAACTGAGCATAGAAGTTGTTATAGGTACCACTGTGCCAATTAGATGTTTTCCGACCGTGTAGAATGCGTGTATCCACTTTGCTTACACGTGTTTAACACTTGCGGTAAACACGGTGTATACAGCAGTGGATAACTAGTGGAAGGAGACTGTCTTACACTCTAGTGTATAACTGATGGATAACAACTGTGTATAACGCCGTGTATGGAGATGATAACAAGCGTACAACAAGCGTTATTAGAGTGAATGCAAAACGAAACTATCTGTATAACTCCGCATATTTATGACGCGTTGTGACGATCGCATTATCTTATTTATTTTTATAATAGTAGGAAAAGAAAATTAATCACATCAAAACGTATATTCAGGTACATGTAAATGCATTGCATGCACAAGATCTGAGAACAAATTAAAGGCTCAGTGTTCGCGGCTAGGATTTCACCATCCAGGCATGTAAACCAGCCGGGGCCTGTAACTGGAGAAGAGGTCCATCAATCCTTTCTTTTCTGGCCACTTTCCATGTGTCTGTTCCCCGTCTATCCAGCTCGTCCATCCAATTATTAATTCTTTCCGATCTCCAGCTAGGCCGTCTTCTTTCTATTTTCCCATCACCCGTAGTTTCTTCCTCCGACATCATGCCAGTTGCAAATTATGCACTTCCATGCCTCCATTTCTTCATTTGTAAGGACTTTACTGCGGCGCTCCCAAAGCTAGTTAATGACACTACATTCGTAACGCTATGATTATGTTCTGTCCGGATGCAATATAATTATCCGGTTGATCAACCGGTCGTCCGGTTAATCAACCGGGTATCCGGTTGATTAACCGGACGACCGGTTGATCAACCGGATTAATAAAAAAAAGTATTGCGCATGCTCAATAAAGTGTGAACACGCCGATCATGGATAAGAGCGCTAGCTGCAAGATCTTTGAAGAGTATGTAGATTCCTTGTTTCCTATTGGAGGGAAGCGTTCCAGGAGTGCTGTGATACGGCAGGACTTTGCCAAACGAATCGTCGATCACTTGAAAGGAAAACAAGATCCAGATGCCTCATTTCGACATTTCGTCAAAAAGGGTGGCTTTGCTCTACTGGATATGCCATCGGCAGGCATTCGTGATGTACTAGTTGTCTCTTTGAAGGAAGAAGAGCAGGTAAGATTTCATTCAACGTATACGGCGTGGCATGAAGTCATATATTGACACCTCGCTGTACAGAATTTAAATGATCGCACTATGATGAAAGCTTCTCGCAGAGTTGCAACAGTGGAAGAGTTTTATAGCATATTGGAGCAGGTTCACTCTAAAGACTGTCTACATGCGGGCTCAAAAAAGACATTTGCCAAGGTTTGCATGTTTTAAATGTTCCTTAAGCGTACTTGCATGCAGGTGATTCTAATTGTCTAGGTTCAATCTTTGTACTCGCATGTTCCTAGAAGTGTGGTAGAGCATTTCATTAAGCTCTGTGAAACTTGCAGTCTTCGTGTGCCTCAAAAAACCAAACCTCCACTGAGGCCTATAGTGGCAAATGGATTCTTTTCACGTGTACAGGTCAGTATATTTGTCTGCCCAAAATTGTTTTATTATGATATCCACTTTACAGATTGATTTGATTGACATGAGGCATTTGCCTCATGATGGCAATAAGTGGATCTTGCATATTGTTGACCATTGGTCAAAGTTCAATTTAGCATATCCACTACCGCAGAAGACTGCCAAAGAAGTCGCAAATGCTCTTGAGAAGTGGGTTTTCCCTATATTTGGTCTCCCTACAATCCTGCATAGTGACAATGGGAGAGAATTTGTGAATCATTTGATTGAGGATGTTCTAGCCACATGGCCAGGAGCTGTACAGCTAGTGAGTGGTCGGCCACGACATCCTCAATCGCAAGGCCTGGTGGAACAAGCTCACTATACACTGGAACGAATGATGAGTTCCAGAATTGCAGAGTCAGCGTCTAATTCTCCTCCCTGGACTCACTGGCTACCACACATTGTCTGTAAGTTCTGCCTTGCAAATGTATACAAGCATGTTGATGCATTATACAGTGTGTGTAGTTATAATTATGATCATGTAGATACAATCAATGCTCAAGTGCATAGCTCCACAAAGCACACTCCATTTGAACTTGTGTTTGGGCAACCACCAAGATCAGTTGTGGTACCAGATGCAAGACTTAAGGGACTCATCAATGAAGAGGATCTTGAATTAAATGTACCTACTGGCGAGATGAAGAGTGCCCAGGACACATCTGATGTGGATCGTACTACTGTTGAACTGACTCTCCAACACAAATTTGCAACTACTATCCAAGACAGCTCCCCCCCATCCATCCATGATAGCATCCATGGCAGTTCCCCAACTGTCCTTGATACTATTCATCACTGTCCCCCATCTGTCAAAGAAAGCGTGTTTGACAGTTCACCAACTTTGAATGATGTCATCAAACACAATTCCTGTTCCCATACTATCTTTATCAATTCTCAGGATGTTCCTAGCAATGTTAGTAACACGAATTCAAAACTATGTGATAGTGTGAGTTGCAACTCTGAGTCAGAAACCGAAGAGAAGGATAACATTTTGAACTCTGAAGCAAAATCTGAGGATCAATTTGTAGGCAGACGAAAACAACTCGCAAAAATTGAGAAGCACAGACTCGTACGAGAGAAAGCAGATATGAACTATATGAAAACTGCATTAAAGATGCAAGAAAAGTTTTCGAAGATGCACAAAGTTCGTGAGTTTAGAGTTGGAGAGTATGTCAGTGTTCGAATACCGCGCATTGATCGAAGTTGCACAGACCTATTGCGACTACCATGTATTGTTGTCGAGGTAGTTGGTAAAGCACAATCATTACATCGTCTCCGTTGTAAATCCGGAGTAATTCAGAGATGTTATCAGGCTGGCGATTTAGAGCCTTATAGAGGTCAGTATGACATACCATTGGATGGATGGGAAAATGAACCTCGAATAAGTTTGAAAGAAGCTGCAAAAAATCAGGCACCTTGGAATGCGTTCACAGACAATAAATGTAATTGCAAGGCAGAAAAATGTGATAACTTTAGATGCTCTTGTAGGAAAAACAAAATATATTGCAGCAATCACTGTCACAAGGGCAACCCCTGCAAGAATAGAGGTCCACCTGAAATATCTGAAGTAGAAAAAGGTGAGGTGGCATTACATAGGGCGTGGGGCCTGTGTTGGGAATATTCAATATAACTCAGTACTGTGTCTTAATTTCATTTATTGTCTCAGTTTAATTTTTCTCACTTGATGTTATGTTATAAACAATTACGAATTTGTGTCAGTTTCAGTACATACATCTAAATCTGTACTTTTACATGTAGGTTGTAGCTGTAGAAGTGGGTGTCACAGCAAGAAAAAATGTTCGTGCAAATCAGGAAATAGAATGTGTCTATCATTGTGCCATCCAGGTCATACATGCACAAATTGCAAAGATACTACGCTGCTGTCAACCAAACAAATTGATGTTGTATCAGATGCAAGTCCAGCAAAGGAAGTAGTGAAACCATGGACTTCTATTTGTGGAATTATTTTAACACAATTACACAAAGAAGTACTGAAGTCTCCAAATCAGTGGCTTGATGATGACATAATTAATTCAGCGCAGTACTTGTTAAAGAAACAAAACCCATCTATCAATGGATTTCAGTCTACTATTCTGTCTTTTAAATTTCAAATGGAGCCTAAAAGAACACCCTTTATTCAGATATTGAACATTCACAACAATCATTGGATAACAATATCTACCATTGGTGTACCACCATCTACTGTCAAAGTGTATGATAGCAACCATGGAAAACTGCCGCATCATGAGCAAAAGTTAGTAGCAGATATTTTGCAGTCTTGTCAACCTGATATTGTAATCCATTACATTGATGTCCAAAAACAAGCTAATGCAAGTGATTGCGGCTTGTTCTCAATAGCATTTGCAACTGCACTAAATTTTGGTCAAGATCCTGCCATGATATATTTTGACCAGGAAAAAATGAGGCAGCACGTTATCAACTGCTTTGAAATTGGACACATGTCATTGTTCCCAACCCATGGTCACCGAAACCCACAGCAACACACGACAGAAACCATTTCTATTTATTGTATTTGCCGTCTTATCGCTGAAGGCACCATGATACAATGTTTCTCCTGTAAAGAATGGTTTCATAAGTCCTGTGTGTCTGTTCCCTCGAAATTCATTCATAACAAAAAACTTGTCTGGAACTGTCAGTCGTGTGCTGGTAATTGTTAGGATATACCATGATAGCATTCTTATAGTGTTGTAATTGTTTCAGGTCTTCAGTGATGCATTGACACTCATGGTCATGGGCAGGGAGGTGAGGCGGTGTAGTTTTTGTTTCCATATATGGTCGCCTCATTATGCAATTTATACACAAATATTCACCCATTGAACAACCGGGTATAAGTCTTGTTGAACAGCCTGGTATAAGTCGCGTTCAACAAGCGGGTAAGTCCCGCGTTGAACAGCCGGGTAAACTATACTGTTCCGTTAGACAACCGGATAACCCATTGAACAACCGGGTAGGTCCCGTTGAACAACCGGGTAACCTATATTGTCCCGTTAGACAACCGGATAGTTATAACGCAACCGGGTACCCGGTTGAATAACGGGGTACCCGCTTGATCAACCGGGTGCCCGGTTGATCAACCGGCGTCCCGTTGATCAACGGGACAAATTGATCATCGGTACGGAACAATTATATCACACACGTACCCTTTGCTGCCTTGCTCGAACGCTTATTCGTTTTTGGCGGTCGTCAGTAACTACTCGCTTTAGAGACTTCCTGTAAGTTCTTAGTGCAGCTAGAGAATAGAATAGATATTGAATAAATCGAACAAATGAACGAATTGGAACAAAACACATGTGACTTACACTGTACTTCAATGTATTGAAATTCACTTAGTTCCTGATGAAGTTTCTTACAAACTCTATCGTTGTGGGGACTTTCCAAACTATATTATGCATGTGAATCAAAATTTTTAGCAGAACTGACAAAAGCATGCTTGCTTACGGTTCTTCGGTTCTGAGTTGTGAACCTTCATTGAAAGATTTTAAAAGTTTGTGTACACTGCTCTACTCGATTGAAAGCATGCATGCATTGAGCAAATGAATGGCTGCTAATTTAGCTTGGCAAACCTGAAGACACAACGGAGTACGTCTTTTCCTTTTTGCAGGCTCTGCTGGGGCCTCTGATGTACAAGTCCCTTTATCAGCCTCTAACGCCTGCACTTTGATTTCAAGGGTACTCAATTTCTGACAGATTCCCTCCATTTTTTCATTCACTTTGGCCATCTCATTGGCGACAAGTGATTTGACGTCATGCCACATAGCAGAAACCGCATCTACTGGAGCTGGTGTTCTACTACCGCGAGAGATTACAGATCTTGGTGACGCGCGATGTAATCATTGTAAGGAAGTGCTTTATTTAAAAGAAAAACTATATAAATTGTTGCATATAGAACCCTAAATTGTCGAAGTGCATGTACTGGTACACACACACACACACACACACACACACACACACACACACACACACACACACACACACACACACACACACACACACTACCTGCGGAGGGTATTCTTGCCGGAGGTGTTACTTGACTCGTTCCTATTAATATTTAGATGTAGAACACATGCAAAATTGTATTCCATAATGTGTAACATACTTATGTGACAAATTCGAGACGAAGATCTTCCAGCTGATCCGTAAAACGATTCAGCATTTTGCAGGCCTATCTCCGGTGAAACTTCGTGAGAGTCAACGAAACTGTTAGGACCAGAATATAATGATCTTCTTGGTGAATACGTGTACCTGTCCATCAAAAGACTCAAGCAGTCGATTTCAATGAATCATACTCCGCAGCTGCCCATGCGCACGTGCATTTCGTCATAATTGTAAAATTTCGAATTTCACATCAGCTTTTTTTTTTACCCTCGTACAAAGCATGGAAGGGCCAAATAAGCGATACAGATGCTGGATTTGTCAACAAGACTTATCACGATCTGTCTATTACAGGCATATGCGACGAAATGGATGTCCCGCTTTGGTCAGAATGCAGACAAAGGAATGTCATACGACAAAGGGTACTAATACACGTACGTCACAAGAAACAAGTAACCTCAGCGTTGATATGGAAGAAGAGAGCAGCGATATGGATAACGTGAACGACAGGTACACGCTGTGCACCGAAGAGGCGGAAGAGCAGCCAACTTCCGCGGCTGATGACTTGCATCTCGAAGACAGAAATGTTAATGTAATGGAAAACGCAGATGCTTATCAGGAAACAGAAGTCGTCCTCGATTCAGATTACGATGACTTAGCCTTTGATTGCACAGGCTGTAGCACTCCTGAAGGTTCTAAGACCGGTTGGTTCGCATCCGACGATAAACAGTTTCCTTTTGGTGCCATATGTCTGTTCCTCAATTATTATCAACTCAAATTTCATGTACCAGACAGAGGAATGCAACTTCTTCTTTCTTTCCTAAAAGTCATGATTGCTCTAATCTCACTAATAGTTCCATCCAACTCATCATTAAAGCTCCTAATGAATCAATTTCCTTCTTCACTGAATGCAATGAGAACAAGACTGAGTGTTGAACAAAGAGAACTTCTGCAGTATGTTATGTGTCCGAAGTGTGATACTCTATGTGGTGAAGCAAAGGCCGTGATATTTTCCAATCAAAATAGGTGCTCACATGTACCATTTCCAAATCACCCTCATAAGAGCCGTAGAGTTGTTTGCCAGTCCTTAATTTGCAAAGTAGTCAAGTTTTCAAAAATGTCGAAGACTTTACCTCAAAAAACATACATTTATAGTAGTATACTAAAAACAATTAAAAGCCTAATAACCAGAAAGAGCATTTATTCTAATTTGGATGGATGGATGTCTAGAAGTTTCAATGGAAAATATGTTGACATTTATGATGGTGCAATATGGAATGAGTTTACTGTTGTAAATGGAAGACCCTTTTTGGATGTACCATACAATTTAGGTTTAATCCTTAACGTGGATTGGTTTCAACCTTATGAACACACGCAATACAGTATAGGTGTAATTTATCTTGCTATTCTAAATTTACCAAGATCAGAACGATATAAGTTGGAGAATGTCATTATTGTGGGTTGTATACCTGGTCCAAAGGAACCCAGCAATATCAATCCTTACTTAAAGCCACTTGTGGATGAACTCTTAGTCTTATGGGAAGGAATAACAATAGATTCTCCTTCATGTGATTTACCAATATGTATTCGTGGTGCATTACTTGCAGTGTCCTGTGATGTACCTGCAACTAGAAAGGTGTGCGGATTTTCTGGTCATTCAGCTACCATGGGGTGTTCTAAATGTTTAAAATCTTTTACCTGCCTGTCCTTTGGAGAGAAGCTAGATTATTCAGGCTTTGATAGAGATGCTTGGATTCCACGAAGTATGGAACAACATCTACTTGCAATTCATGAATTGGAATCTGCAAGGACCCCAACAGAAGTACAGCAAGTAATTAAAAAGAATGGTGTCAGATACAGTGAACTTTTACGTCTTCCTTACTTTGATATCATAAGACAGCATGTGACAGATGCCATGCACAATATGTATTTAGGAACAGCAAAGCATGTTGTAAGCATATGGAAGGATAGGGGAATTTTAGGAAATGCTGACTTTGATATTATACAAACTAGAATTGATAGTATGCTTGTTCCAATTGAGATAGGACGCATACCGTATAAAATAAGTTCTAAATTTAGTGAACTCACTGCAGACCAGTGGCGTAATTGGACAAATATTTATTCATTATATGCACTGAAAGGTATTCTACCAGAAAGGGATTATGCATGTTGGAGAATATTTGTTGAGGCATCAATCATTTTGTCCCAGTCATCACTGTCACCTGATGATGTTTCATTAGCAGACACCAAAATAATTGGATTTTGTAAAACATTTGAAGAGCTGTATGGAAAGACAGCATGCACACCAAACATGCATCTTCATGCACATCTTAAAGATTGCATAATAGACTTTGGGCCAATTTCATCCTTTTGGGTATTTCCATTTGAGCGCTATAATGGAGTGATGGGATCGTTCATTAATAATTGGAGGAGTCCTGAGATGCAGATAATGAGAAAATTTACATCCTATCAGAATATTGTATCATGTGCAAGTGACTCATCACTCGATTGTCCCCTTCATGATTTCATCCAATCTTGCATATTTTCTGAATGTCATGTTGGATCTCTTCAGTCAACCATTGCGGATGTTTATAAGCAAGACATGTATGCCAGAAATATATATGGTGACAACATTAATGCTATATTTTCATCAAACCATCATGCAATTCTTTCAAAGTGTTATGAAAGATATTTAAATGACATAGAACTTACTGCTTTGTCGGCTGTGTATCACATACTATATCCCAATATAAACCAATTTGAGCAGCCAGTTTCTCGTCGACATTTGATTTGCAGTGATATTGAAATACACGGAGAACGTTTTTTGTCAGCAAAATCAAAATCTCAACGTTCTGCAGTGGTTATGGCATCCTGGTATGATTCTGATGGGCAAGTCAACCTACACACTGCTGCATCATACAGATTTGGAATTGTGCAGTATTTCTTGAAGCATGCATATCATATTGATGTTTCGGACGAACCCAGCATGAAAAATACAGACCACCTGTTTGCCAAAGTTACTTGGTATGGAAAGCATCCTAGGGAGAATCACTTCCCTGACCCAATTAGAGTTGTGACAACCTTGTTTGAAAGTGAGGGTCCAGCATCATTTATACCTTTGAGCCGTATAGCAAATAGGTGTGCTATTGCAAACAATCAGTACATTCAATTTGATTACGGAGAAGATTGTGTTTGTGTTGTGTCTCCATTGGTAAAGCACGGCTATTAAAACCATTATTAAATGTGCTTTCATTTGCTATTATTATATAAAAATTTCAGCTGATTTACATATTGCGTTGACAGATAAAAATCATTAATCATTCGCCTCAGGCATCACGCAGCAGCAGCAGGCTTATGTTGTGACCACTCTAAGACAGGTATTAATCAGGCTAATTATGTGAAAACAGACACATTTTTCAGTAGCAAATTCATCATACTGTATTATTGAAGCGGTAAACTGGGTAGCTAAATGTTGATATTGCTTTGTACATGTAAAGAAAGAAATTGACATCATATGGCACTATGCATGCATAAATTATTCTGCATATCATTGCAACCAGTTATACAACACTATTCAGTAGAACATTGCATTTAGAGTTCAGAGTTGGATGAGTGGGAGTGGATGACCAGGAGCCTAGCAATTCTTGAGAATGTTTCATTAGCAGTGATTTCCCAGTCTCCATACGCCTCCACTCACATTTAGCCTCTTTTGAGACAACCCAAAGCACCTCTTCACTCACTGCAGCTGAGGCACCTGAGGTCTGACAAGCATCTGAAATCTTAGAATTTTTGAGGGTATGTGTAACCTTGATGTCTAATGCTGCAGACCGAGACTGTGACCAGATTGGTATCACAATGTCACCGGGACTTTGGCTGGACCAATACCACAACCTTGCTCCAAAAGAGGGGAATGATGAGTACGACGGCAAAAGTCAGCAATACAATCACGTTTGCAGTTGTGTCGTGTCACCATGCACATCCCCGGCATAACGACAAATTAAATTCCCGGTTATACGCCTTAGGATATACAAAGCTTATCCAGGTTGAATGCGGTCGTTGTATACAAAGTGTAAACACGCAATCCACACCTCGGTGTATAACATGCGTAAGTAGACTGAAACGCTTGTTATACATCTAGAGTAACGCGCGTTAAACGATAGAGTGGATAACACGTGTACTACGAGCGAAAACACAAGTTATAGCATATGCAGCATGTACACACACGCATAAAACACATGTAAAACGGGCGGATACACCTTGTGGATAATTTCAATTTGGCATGGTGTACGCTGCATGTAACTACACATGTGAGGGTTTTATGTCCTGTAGGAATCGGAAGTTTCGTTAGAAACTTCCATATAGGATTTGACCCCGACTATGAATATCATTAAAAAAACGCGACCCGTCTGTAACAACAACTTCCGACGATCGGATCGTTTTAGCAATCGATCTAGAAGTCAAAAATGAGTAGTTTCGTTTTTGTTTCATGTCGCAGAACCGCGTCGTTGTAGAGAACAAGAGTGTACTGCCCGTTCTCGTACCCAGTCTCGGAACAAGGGGCGGGTCGTCTTCTCCTTCTCCTTCTTGGCAACGCATAACTCGGGACAGGAACACTTTTAAGCGATTAAAATTTCACCACTAGCTTCAGAATCGGATGGAGGACTCGCTTTTATATAAATAATCGATGTTATACTCTGATACACAATTGACTATCAGCATACATCTTGTATAATTAGATTACTTCATAATTATGGTATCTACAGATGTGTATAAATAGCAAAATAACTAGAGAAGAATTCTTTGGTGATTCAATCGTCGTTTGGTGTGCTACTATTTTGTTAGTGAAGTTGTTTTTATCAAAATGCCTTCACGTCAAGAAAAGAAACGAGCGAAACGACGTGCTAAATACCTTCAAGTTCGAGACGATGTTTTAGAAAAGAAACAGACAGCTGAACGCGAGGGATATCATGCAGACCCAGAAAAGAAACGGTCAGCAAAACGCGAAAGCTATGAAGCAGACCCAGCAAAGAAACAGACCGAAGAACGCGAGCGGTATCATGCAGACCCAGAAAAGAAACGGTCAGCTGAAAGGAAACGTTGTTGGGAGGGTCCTGAATGTGCTCGCTTGGCGAAGAGAGTGCGGTACGGGAAGGCTAAGCGTACCCTGCAAAACCAACGAGGCCATCGAAAAAGAACTACCGACAAAGTTATTCAAAGGTATGTATATGTAGATGTAGTAACCTGCACAGTATCTCAGATATTGAGCAGGGTTTGCATATGACATTAGCTGAAACGTTGCGTCAGCGTTGCCTTGTGTCAGATGCATGGTTTGAATATTCTAGTGCAACGACGTAGCAAATGTCATATGCAATTGCATGCGTACCTATAGAGCAGAGGGGTTAGAGTTTGGGGTGGGGTATAAAAGGAAATGCTGTCTTGTTGTGCCACGTGGTTGGTGATAATCATCGCTCAGGGCATGTGATTTTTGATATCATCTGTGCATTGAATCCGAATGGCTTCAGTTTACATTGGATTTCATGGCCATAAAAATATTTTAGTGGGATGTAAGAGTAACTTTCAAGCCTTGGTGTACTGTGTATAGTTTAGCACATACGTAATATTGCATGTACATGTACGCACTTCCTTTTTTCACTGTAGCTACTCTCTGTATAAACCAAAGGATATCGTACTTAGGAAGCTTCACGGCGCGACAGTGTACCGTATGCAGCCTTGTATATTGCACCCATACTAATCGATACTCGTCTGCACTCGACACGTGGGCAGTTTTTCATACGTCACGAATGCGGCGCCATGTATACGTCTCAGAACGAACACTTCGCTTATACGTATGATATCGCGGTCTGCATATGGATTCAGTATATTCGTCATCACCTGTCTGCATACTTCAGAGGAACGCGTGCAGACTCTGTACACGTCATGTATTCGAATCGTTTCAAATCCATTTTCTGTTCTGCATACTTGAAGGCTAGTGCTTAAACCCTGAACCACGCCAGCAATAATTCAGAATTTAACGGCAAACTTTAATCAAATTACAGCTGAAATACAACTTGGTCAAAAAATAAACAGGTATATATAGTTCCAAGCTGGCGATCAAAGTCTTCATCACATCCTGCTGATGTAGTTAGAAGGGCACTCTCCGCCTAGCAGAGGCCTCTTGGAAGGCGAGCACGAGCCTCTACTACTCTCGCGGCACTTGTCGACGGTTTCCTTACAAGCACACGCTAAAATATTACAGAGGTTATGCACGAAGAACTCAGCATTTACTTACTCTCTGACCGCGGTGGTAGCTAGCTTATGCTTTACAATGCTATCGTCGTCATCCCCTTGGTTGGCCATGCAGCGAAACGTTTTCATTTGGTCGTAGTACACCCTGGCGTCGGCTCAAGAGCTGTGGTCAGAAAGGAAAGTCATAGCATGCCTACTCTGTACCTGCGTTTCTTCTTTTGCCGGGGTTGGTCACTTCCACCATTTCAGTCTCGATGTACTCGCTTAAATATCTCCTGACCCTGAAGTTATTGGCACACGCACATAATCCACATGCACATATACAACGTACTATGCTCTTCGCGTAATGGCGTTCTATTGGTCGGCACTGTGCTGAAGAGAACAAACATGACGTAAGCATGTAAACCTTTGTGACAACTTGAAACGCCGCCTAACTGCATCTACTGAATCACACACTTGTCCTGGTTTGACATAAGCAACACCTACAGTGTAAACACGCACAACTTACCAGGCCTAGACTGCTTAAGTCCGTTTGGTATGCCTTTATAACCTCCGCCTGTCACCCGCGTTGTCCGAAACTCTTTATCTTGCACAGTTGCACCTCACTGATTCGTCAGCTATATAGTGATCAAAATCAACAATCCAATTTCTCTGACGTTGGGAACGGCTCCATTAGTACTGTCTCCACAGATAGCCCAGTAGTCCAACTTTCCTTTCCTCCTATTTCGTTGGGAACTAAACCAAGTTGCCTATTTTTGTTTCCTTTGCTCGATCGTGCGTCGTCACCTCCACTATTAATGACCAACACGTGCAAAACTTAAAACCGAGCATGCGCAGATAAATTAATTACTCAAATAGGCCTACAGGCTACACCCGCTAGAAACAGTCACAGATGTAGGTATCAGAAGTTTACAATGATTATAGGGATCCAATAACTTACCTGTGAGTACGCGACTCGGTCGAGGTAATTATAGTAGCCACACTCATATGAATGCGTTTTCATGGGTGTGGTTAAAACGGCCTATATTCCTATTTATTGCGCACTATCGTAATTTACGGGCTAAACTGCTGCTCGCGATATGGGTTCGATACGCATCCGATACTTAGCCCCAACAATACCCATCTGCACACTGCACTGGACATTGACATATCTAGGTACGAGTATGTATATTGGTCCGCACACGTGCATGTCTGGATATGTATCTGCATACCATGGCGTGGGCAAACTCTGCATATTACTGCATACGATACTATGTCACGCAGTGCTTTATGCATCTCCAGAGAAAGAAAGTACTTCATCCATTGTACAGTAAGTATATTGTGTGTGTGTGTGTGTGTGTGTGTGTGTGTGTGTGTTTGTGTGTGTGTGTTTGTGTTTGTACAAGCGCTGCTCTGAGCTGATCTGCTGATCTGTGATGATTAGATTAACAACTGCTATCTCATCATTTGTGGTGCAAAGAAGGTGTACATATGGCTTCTGTGAACTCCCAGATTCTACCAAGTGCTTCTGGTGCATTGTAAGAATATTGTGGTGTGTGTGTGTGTGTGTGTGTGTGTGTGTGTGTGTGTGTGTGTGTGTGTGTGTGTGTGTGTGTGTGTGTGTGTGTGTGTGTGTGTGTGTGTGTGTGTGTGTGTGTGTGTGTGTGTGTGTGTGTGTGTGTGTGTGTGTGTGTGTGTGTGTGTGTGTGTGTGTGTGTGTGTGTGTGTGTGTGTGTGTGTGTGTGTGTGTGTGTGTGATCTTTCTTTGATCTTTAGCAATGCCCATATCCCATCCAGTTCTCCTGGATATGGCTTTTGTTTACTCTGAATAGATTTTACCAGCTACTGGTGACCACATGTATGTTGATTTGTCTACTAACATTCCCTGATATCTCACACAATTTGGCCAAAAAGGTTGTCAAGGATGCTATTGGTTGCCATTTGCTTCTGGACACTCACCTGCACCGCTCTGTCCAAGGATGTTGTTGTATACAAGGACTACTCTGGCGTACAAGGGGTAATCTGTTAATGTGACTATTCCCTCTTTTATGGGATATTCCCACTTCCGTACTGCAAGGTGCTGCTGGCAAAAACGTCAGAGACAATTATTATCCAAACTATTAATGTGTTGTTTTGTATGTATGACATTGGTGGTTGAACATTACGAATCAATACGGATCACTTGCGATCAATTACGCATCATGCATCGGAATAATGTGCATGAAAAAAAAAAAGAATGAAACAAGTAAATAAAAACCTTCTCTAAGAGAAAGTTGGTGGGATATAGGATTTGAAGGCAATGGCGGTGTAAAAAGCAAGGAAACAAGGTTCTGTAATAGTAAGGGAAAATGTCATAGTCCTATATTTTATACTATGTTCGTGTGCTAAATATAGGACTATGACATTTTCCCTTACTATTACAGAACCTTGTTTCCTTGCTTTTTACACCACCATTGCCTTCAAATCCTATATCCCACCAACTTTCTCATAGAGAAGGTTTTTATTTACTTGTTATATGGGAAACCCAGGCCAGCCTGCACAAAGACACTGCGCGAAATGTATATACTTCATTGCAATTGGAAATATATGAGGAAATACCGTAATGATTGGCTTGACAACTTTCCTTTGTATTTACTCATCATGAAAAATCTAACTTCATCAGTCGTTAAATTTAATTCACACATGTACCGCGTTTCAAGAAGGGTTTTCAGAAACTGCTGTGAGTCTGTACTGTACATATACAAATAGGCCGAGAGACGTATATATAAATGTACGATTTCCCGTAAATCCGGTTGTATACAGAGCGCAACAGCACGACCCATAACCTATTCTGACAATGCAACCATTCACCCATACATGCAACAATTAATTGTACAGTTAGGGACCGGGTAAGTCTCTTCTTGGCATTGGGTAGTGAATGTCACGTGACTAACAGCATTGTATATGTCATATTCATCGAACAGCAGTACACACACATGCAAGATCACATCATGGACACACGCAGTTTTGTGGGTATGTGCGTGTGCGTGTGTGTGTGTGTGTGTGTGTGTGTGTCGTGTGTGTATGTGTGTGTGTGACTGCTACTTGATAGATGTGAAATCTGTGTATGGTTACCACAATCATTACACTCAAAGATGGTGAATATCACGAGGCATCGCTGTCTTCATTCCTGCCTTTGGCCAACACTTCGCCCATTAGAACTTTGGATGGAATAGTCTGTATAGGCTCTGAAATTGCATTCCAAACAGAGCACCCTTTGTTATGGGGGGCAGGTGTGATTATGTAATGTGAGTAGCATGCTATTGGTTACACTTTTTATACTTGGACAACCGGTTAGAACTTTGGATGTGATGGTGTGCATAGACATGCAGACTCTGAAGTTGCGTGAGCTCTTTTTTTTCATGGGAAGGTGTGTTCAAAGGT
The DNA here is from genome assembly GCA_013339895.1 of Ephydatia muelleri. Taxonomy (NCBI): domain Eukaryota; kingdom Metazoa; phylum Porifera; class Demospongiae; order Spongillida; family Spongillidae; genus Ephydatia; species Ephydatia muelleri. The sequence goes on along the minus strand of JABACO010000004.1, from coordinate 3,138,194 downwards.
ATGATGTGATGCTGACATGTGAGTTAATTTTTATCCATGTGATCATTTTATACAGACCCTGGAACTACTGAGAAGCTCCAAATTATGCTGCTTTTAATAGAACGTGGATAGAATAGGTGACATCCAGGTCCTCTGTCCTGTGCACTTTGCACAGACAACTATATACCAAACTGATAATTAGTACACACACACACACACACACACACATGTACTGTTCTATTATATTCATAGTGCCATGCAGCTGTTTTTTATGGTACTTTACCAATGACCTTCAATGCAGATGGAATGTAAACAAGCCATATATTGATGTGATTCATCAGGAAGTGTTTCTATTCTGATTCCGGAATGAGACATTAAATTATAGCATTTTTGTAGTATGAGGCATGCTTGGAGAATACATGTAGTACCCTGAGTAGCTAATGCTATGCATCATCTTACCACTTTGATGTAGGAAAAACTGCACGTGCCTCCATCCCGTGTATGACGTTGACCCTCTAAAGCACAATATTCATAATTAGATATATGTACTTGCAAATATAGCACTAGCTATCCCACATGTATCTGACTAGTATACCATCATTAACTCCGATTCTCAGTGCGTAAGAAGCATATGTACTCAGAGAGACATTTCATATACTTCTAGACTATCAAAAAATTGAAATCTTGACAAAAACATGCATCATAATTAGCTCACGGTCCTCATACCATCGACCATCAACAGCAAATCCTCTTGAGAGCTCAATTGGCCTCATGTGCCCAGCCGTAAATTTTTATCTTCTCTCCGTTTATCTGCATTTACACTATATGTGTATTTTATTGTATCGTATGTTTGATAGTCTGCTGTATATGTAATAATAATAACTTCTCGTTAGGTCCCTCGCATAAACGATCCCTTATATTGATCAGGTTATTATTGTAATATATTTATTTAAAACATGTTGGTATGTATATGTGTTTCAGATAATGCATATGTATCATCATCATTCAAGAATGCATGCATGTACACATGATATTGTATTATTATTTAAGTGGACGTTTACACTTGTAATAATGGGTACGTTCAATCCACTTCTGCTCTCTATGGCAGGTTAAACTTAGTCCTAGTCAAAGCTAATCTGTTGTCCCGTTCATTGGCAACTGGCTATTAGTCTTCTCACCTACTCAATCCTAATGTATTGGTTTTTGTTTAGTAACTGTGTATAGCTTAGAACTGTAATAATGTTGTGTATGTCATTATCTACATGTATTATTATTATTGTACATAATTTACAATGACTGTCCCATTAAAGTCATTTTTTTAAGGATAAGATGAAATCTGTATTGAGTTCTTCAAATAAATCTTCACAGAGAAATGTCATCAAATTGCAAAAGGTGTGCAATTTTTTCCTTAGATGTATATTGTTAAATTTCACTGTTCATGCAAATTTTTGCAGCAGTGTGATTAAAGATTAATCACTCAGCTACAAGAATAAAACAATTATTGAAACCAACGAAATGTTGACTGATGAGCACATTCAAGCTGCACAAAATAAGCAATTTGAACATTTAGCTGGTTTGCAGTCTACTCAACTGTTTCAAAATAAGGGGCACTCTCCAGCATTGATAAGTGATGGATCATTCAGGAAGGTATGTCCTTATGACATGACTGCACATTTTATTTATTTATTACATTGCCATGTGCAGTTGTACAGGTGTTGTTTGTACCTGAATGTGGCCACTGGGTGACCACCAGCTATCATGAAAGAGAGAGGTCAGGCTGTATGATAGAAAATTCAACCATGTTTTAAGTGAGACTTGTCACTGGAATTCTGGTCCCGGTAATTTTGGTCCTGGGGACCAATTTTTTCATTGAAAATTTTGGTCCACCCGGACCAGTTTTTTCGAAAATAATGGTCCGCTCTAGAAATTTTGGTCCCCCATCCCATTTTATTGTATTGATTTACACTAAAGGTTTTTATCTTCATGCAATAAAGTTTAATTAATCTGAATGGTCAATATGTTGCATATGCTTCACAGTTTCAAAGTGCTCAGAAAGGTTGCATAGATAAAGGCACTCTCATACATGACTGTTGTCATCATGGCATTCTTTTGGTGCAAATCTCAACCATTTGCTGCTGGTGCCTGAAGGACAATACACAAGAATAGTTGTGCCAAGCAAATTGGCAGTGCCATATATTTCAATTTCTGTTGCCCACACTTTCTGTTAATCCATCTTCGTTGTTCGCAAGTACTGTCCCATTGTTTCAGATGATGTCAGGTAAAAACACAGCTCAACAGGATTGTGAGCCATGTATGATGTGACAAGTACCCTAAGTTCTGCATGATCCTCTTGACGTCCAGTTATTTCTTGAGCCACAGCTCTAAAAAAGCAATTCCCATCACTTTTAATGCGACCACGTATACTAGGAGCTTGGTCCAGAGCAATATTTTTCATTGTGATCACGATTCCCTTTGACAAATTGAAGTCCTAAGACACTGCACATATTATTTTGCCAATCTCTGCAAACTGGCAAGTACAATACTGTGTCAACAGTATGATTGGATATCTCAATAATTGATCCATCTGCACTATTGTCTGCTTTGTCTGCCACTGAACGCGGTGTTTGTGCAGCATCACCCCCCCATCTCATCTGCACTATTGTCTGCTTGGTCTGCCACATCATCCCCCACCCGTAACTGAAGGCCCAGTCCACCTGAGTGTTGACCAGAAAGGGATTTCAAATAAAATGTTTACAACTGCTGCACATATTTACACTACATGTATACATATTTTGTCCAGGCTTGCATTATTATAGCTTCTAATTTACAAATACAATCTTCAATGGTAACATTATTAGTGGTTTAAACACCATATTATGATCTTACCATTTAAAGGGAAGTGATCATCTGCAGTGGATCTGTAGTCTGCTGAGATACTGCCATCATTGCTTAGGCTGCCATCATCCTCAGAAGTATGTGTAGGATTGGAACTATGATCAGCATCGGAACCTAATGGTTTTCTGTAAACTTTCAAATGACCACCAGTTGCACTTGTCACTTTTCCATCATCAGAACATAATTCATACACCCCTCTTGACTTCACTCTAGTTATTGTAAAGGGTCCCACATACCTACAACTTAGCTTCCCTCCCGTTGTCTTTTTACAAGTGAATTCCTTCTTCAAAACAAGCTGTCCAATGTAAAACTCAGAAGGCTTGGCATGCTTTTTGTCATACTGCTTTTTATACTTAATTTGAGCAACTTTAATGTTCTTTGTTACTTCCTGCAATGTACTTATATGTTCCTTAAAATTTTTCTCCATGATCTGGCTCTACTATTTCATCATAATGTTTGACGAGTTCCTCTATTGACTCAGACTGCATTTCAATGTCAATCAGAAGGTTTGGCTGTCGACAAAACATAAGAGAGAAAGAAGTATGCTTTGTTGCTTCTTGCCTCGATGTGTTATAGGCAAACACACATGAATCAATGTAATAACTCCATTGTTCTTTTTTCAATAACACATATTTAGACAACATATTTTGCAATGTTTGATTGAAGCGTTCGGTAAGGCCATTTGCCTACATATAAAAGTTTGACACATGTCATACAACACACCCATCAAACATGTGTATGTACTTCATCATTTCAAAGCTAAACACAGAAATGGTAAAATGTTATAATCCATGCACATTTCCTATTATAAAAGAGCATGACCCTTAAATAAGGCATGTGAACGTGTGTACCAACCTGGGGGTGATAGGGTGTTATTAATCGTCTTTTTATCCCAAGAGTTTTGCATATCTCATCATTAAGTTTGTTGTCAAACTCTCTACCATTGTCAGACACCACAACACGAGGCAGACCCATGTGTTTGGGTTTGAAAATCTGAAATTAATGCAATGTAAAAAATTATGGTATTAAGCTGTATTCGCATTATACAACACTTGCCTTAAGAAGTACAGCTGTCACTGTGACAGCTTTGTTATCAATGGTTGGGATTGCCTCTACCCATTTAGTGAAATAATCACTAACAGTTAAGATGTAATTGCTGCCATCCTCAGCTTCGGTAAAAGACATACTGACTAGTGAGGCAAGAGTGACTAACTATCACATAAACTCATTTACAGTAGTTATGAATGGTGAGTTCACATACAAGTAATACAACTATACCGGAATAGACGTTTTTGTTTGATAGCTTTACGCGACAGACCGCTGCAAAAGGTACTTGCCTTGCCCTTCCTTTTTGCTTGTAGAATAGCTCTCCTCTACTCGATACTGAAAACTTCAAAGCGTTTTTCCATATCGTCCGCTTTCTTTCCTTTGACGCTCCATCGCAATATTTGCCACTGAGAAGATACTCGAACACTTCGCCAACAAGATCACCCTCAACATCCGAAGATCCTTCCATCCTACCAGCTTTCTGAAGACTTTACAACACCTTTATTCGACACGTGTAACGCGCAGGCGCAAGCTAAGGGTAAGGACTAAAATTTTCGGACACGGATCAAAATTTTCAGGCAAAATTGGCCCACCCGGACTAATTTTTCCAGAAAATTTTGTTCCTAGGACCAAAATTTTTGGCGGACCTAAATTTCCGTAACAGGTCCGTTGGATGAGCAAGAATAGTAAAAATACATATATTCCTGCTACTCTTACAGAAAGTAAAGCATCGTACTGTCTGTATAGGATTACATTTCTTTTTTTTCCCTTAAATGTTTGCAGCCAATTCTGATGTTCACTACAAAAAAGATTTTCATAGGAGTCACTACATGTACAGTAGCTTATTCATTCATTCCGAACGTGAGCGCAACTTTTTAGACATGCAAGCAGCTATGGCATGCATGCGATTTCTATTTCTTATCTGTCTTCGGGACAGCAAACGGTCGAGTGTCAGGCAGATTATTAAGCACGATGGCTAGCTTTTTGTTGGCACTAAGTATTTCCATTCTTTTTGCGGCAGTATAGATACCGGTGTCACTGGAAATTCTGTCGCTAAGAAATTGTGTCGCTTTAATTAAACGTAGCGACCATATTTCCTAAGGAAATTCTGTCGCTCCCATGCAGGAAATTCTGTCGCGCACATAAAGCATGCATATTTTGTCTCACATTGTGACATGATTGAGAATTCACACATGCTCCTGATGCATTCAGACTGTTTTAGAACATACAGGGGAACAGTACCAATTAGTGGATCTCTTATTGATGAGGCCTGGAGATACACGCAAGCAATCGCGATGGAACCACTTGGGGCATCTATCGCATTGCACCATCTTTGTTCCTGTATACGGGAGCCTACAATGACAGTATTTTTCAACCACTACTCCCTTCAAGACTTTAGGCTTCCTTGCTGCAGTGCTTTGTGAAGGGAAAGATAACATGCACCATTTTGTAAGCACTGTCTGTGGCAAGTGTTTCCACATTAAAAACTGGTCAAATTCCAGCATACAAATATCTTGCTCATTGCATATTGCAGCGGCAGTCGTAATTGCAAAAAGGCCATGCATGCACAATCACTTGCAGATTTCTGCTGCATCTTGATTTATTCCAGTACAATGGAATTCTTGCTTGCCTGCAACAATAATGCACTTAAAGTGAGCATGAAAGCTTCAGATGATGTGAGCTGTCAAACACTTGGACAATACCACTGGAACATCCAACTGTTGACACAGTTATCCAGTGGTTGCCATTCTCATGGAGACACTGGATGAATGGGTGGTCTTAGTGAACATCAAATGTTCTGGTGTACTGCAGTGATGTACTTTGCAGGCCTGCAACATCTGGGTGCTGCTCTTGTAGCAGATGCTGAGCTGCAGTTATGTGTTCATCATCAAGCCATCCATCAGTATCCACCAAAACGGCTGCATCAAACACAAGAGGTAACTTTATATTAGGCACAGAAGGCTGCTCATCTAAAACATTGATGACATGGAGAGGTGGGCAATTCGTTATTGCAAAAGTATTGCAGCAGCTTCTTCCAGCATGCCATCAGCTGCTACAAGGCTGATTATTTTCCCTACATGGACAACTTTTGGTGGCACATCTCTTCTTACATTTGCAAGTATCATCCGTAGATATGTTTCCTTAGAGCAGAAAATGTAATATGATAATTCTGTTGATTATGTTACAACTAGCTATAGGCAGGAATACAAGTGAGTCTTCCTTGTCAACAGATTTCAAAGTGTGGAGAGGTGATGAACAATGTACAGTATAAGTATTATAATGTATACTTCAATGATGGCATTATTGTTTCCTCTCTCTGTTTGTCCACATCATTTACATCCACTTGATCTAAGGAAAAGTGTCATAATCATATTCAGAGATTTTTACGCACTGAGAATTGGAATATCCTGTAACAAATCAAAATTTTAATATCCATTCATTTTTATGTTAGATTTCTATAGCTTGTACTAGAAATTGTATAACATATACATATTACGTCCCTCTTTGTAGCAATTATGTCATCGAAAGTCACAAGACATATTCATGTGTACATGTGTACATATAGCAACATGCCTTGTATGTTTGATTGTTCTGTATGAATGAAGATAATGTAAAGTTTTCCATTGGTGAGGCAATATTCATACATGCATAAAACATACATATGTAAAATACCAAATCATACAAAACACATCTTGTATATTTGATGAGGTTGTTAAGACCTCCTTTTGTTCATTCTCACTATCTACATGGACAATAATAATGTAGCATTTAAGGAAATACATTAGTCAATGATTCTGTATGGTACTTGAGTTTGAGGCTTGCTGTTCTTCATCCTCTACACCTACATCTACCTGTACTGTTGTGGAAAAATATGGTGTGTTAACATAAAGGAACATTCAGTTATCTGTATAATTTAAAGCTGTACCTTCTGACGTGGGGTGTGAGTCTTTTGGTTGGTCAAATTTAAGAATACAATGATATGTAAATCTCGCACAATATATCTTATACCACTGTACCTTTTGAGTAAAATATCTTCATGTTGTACTTTCGAGCTTGGACTTTGAATGGCAGATTGGGCTTAGAGAGACCTTTAGACAAGACTTCATGAATAAGATAGGGGCCTGTCCAATTAGGCTCCATTCTGGACCCTTTTTTGGAAAGCTTCTTGCTGTTCTTTATCAACACAAGAGTTCCAGCTTTATACTTTTCCCTGTCTTTGCAGTGTACTTGGTCATAATAGACCTTTTGCCTCCCTTGTGCTTTCATAATGTTTCCAAAGCTTTCTTCCGCACATTGACTATTGTCTATATATGAGTAACAAATTAGATTACTATCTTTTAACATTAGAATTAAATACTTTGTGATGTTACACTCAAGTATTGTTTGTTGTAAACCATTTTCAGGCTTGACACACCGCTCACTGGCACCAGGGCACGTCATGGTAAACTCAATTCGTAAACGAGGTTGACGACCGTACACAAGGTAAAAGGGTGAATGCTTGGTAGAATCCTGGCAAGATACTCGATATGAAAAGAGTATTGCATCCAAAAATTGACTATACCGTAGCTTACCCGGTATTCCTTGTTGTGACAAACCTTCCTTCACTATGACGTTCTTTGCTCTTCTCCGAATATAATCCTTTTCGTTCTTTGAACACTCGGGTGGGTATTTGCAATCGCAACAAAATGTTACCAACGTGTCATATTCACTCTGCTCCATCATGAGGAATCAATAGAACATTGAGCATGCGCGACAGAATTTCCTGGGAGCGACAGAATTTCCTTAGGAAATATGGTCGCTACGTTTAATTAAAGCGACACAATTGTCGCCGCGACTATATTTCCTAGCGACAGAATTTCCTGTGACACCGGTACCCAGTTTTTGTGCTATACACACTGCACTTGCGCATTAAATGCATTTTGATTACGCTTGTTGCCAGTGGTTGGGGTGGCCTGGTGGGGCCAGGGCCCAGGCCCCACCTGGGGGCTATAAAGCCACGGGCCTAAATCATAGGAGTACCACAAAGCATGGTGGCGCCAAATCCGCCAATTATATTACCATTGTGTTACACCTCCGGCCCATGCCCCGAGTACAAAATCTGCTTTAGGAGTACCACAAAGCATGGTGGTACCAATTATATTACCATTGTGTTACACCTCCGGTTATGCCTATAAAACTGCATGTTGTTTTAAATCAATTCTTACAAGTGAACATGCTTGACGATAACCCGGGCTTAATTGATCAAGAATTAAGTATTGATTAAATTCCCCTTCTCCCCTCCTCTCCACCTCTCTCTTCTCAATCCATCTATCACGTAGACAAACACATTTCAGTGTATCCTTGCAACAGACAACAACCAGACATTTGCAATATTCCAATATGCAGATGAATTGATACAATGGACAACTGCAGACCGTACACAGGGTGGTTTAGGTGGGATTCCAGCACAAGTTGGATTCAATGCGGGAGACGCAGTTAATTATTTCAATGTTCCTGAGTCTCGAATGTCAGCTATTATTAATATTACTCAAACTAGTAATGTGAATATTCCTGGCCAATGGATTTTCCAAGTTGAAAATCGAATAATATCACCAGGTACAATATTCTTTGACAATCCTCATAATGCATTTAAAAATCGTGTTCTCATTTCTCAGATGTACTGATGCCTCTTAACTTTTCTCTATCGTCTGTTATTGGTTTATCCAATACACTCCATGCTATGTGGTCAGCACCAACTGGGATATCTAGCAATATCACAGCATACAATGTGTACTGTAGAACCTCTGACACCCAAGCTTATCCTGAACAAGTTGTCAGCCCAAATCAGCCAACTATCAGATCTACAGTAAATGGGACACAACTCAAAACTGTATTTAGTACTGGACTTAATCCATTCACACAATATGACTGTTATGCAACAGCTAGCATCTCAATAAGTGAAGGACCACATTCCACTATAGCCACAAACAGAACAGATGAATCAAGTAAGTAAAAATTATAGAGTCATAAATGAAACCAACAAAGTGTATTTCCTGTGTAACAAAGCTCAACTGTAATGTTAGTTGCATGTAGATGCTATATTTCTTGTTGGTGCAAAAAAAAAACTTGTTAATTTCCTGCCAAGAAAATGGAGGAGACATAATCCATTATGTGAACATCTATTCAGCACCATCATCACCTAGGAAGCTGTCATTGTCTACAGTTCGTTACTTTCCAAATCTAATAATTGCTACCTGGACTCCACCCATTCCAAAGAATGGCATCATTACTGCCTACTCTGTGTATTGCAACACTTCTGTCAACAGTCTGATCATAGGAGCAAAGACAAATGCGACGACTCTCGTTGTTACTATCAACACTGGATCTGTCATGTTCACTCAATATAGCTGTTACGTCACTGCTAACACATCAATTGGAGAAGGAACCCCATCACAAATGATAACAATTGAATCACGTGAGCCACATAGAATTTGTTACAGCTGCCGCAGCATTTTTCCATATTGCCATATACAATACACAGTTTGGGCAATAATATTGACGATTGGTCTTTCATCCGTATTTCATTAAAAAGTATTATAGTGCACAAATTATGTGGTGTTGGAATTTATTTAGTTCCTTTCATTACAGTTCCTTCAGCTCCGCTGAACTTTTCAATGGCTCCTATTTCTGGCTCACCCGACATGCTTTTGGCAATGTGGACTGCACCTGCCCAAAAGAACAGCGCTATCATCACATACACTGTGTACTGTAATACATCTGCTACCCAAGCATATATTGAACCATTAGTGGTGAATGGAACAACATTCACTGCTATAATTGATAACGACCTCGGTCCATATTCGCAATATGATTGCTATGTGACGGCCAATACATCAGCTGGTGAAGGAATGGCCTCTGATGTTATGACTGCAAGAACAAGTGAATCAAGTGAGCAAATTTGCTCAGTTGCAAATTACCCCTTTGTAAAACCAATACAGAACAGCTGAGAGGGGGAAAAAGGAAACAGGAAGTGGGGAGGGGGGGGGGGGGGGTTGCACTATGGAAAGTAACAACGTTAGTCTGTTTATTTTTAATGGGGAGAAGGTACATAAAGCCTTCTTGTACTGTACATTTGCAAGCACTCAGTATGCTTCCACCTGCACATACGCATATTCTACACATTATGTTTACAATTCTGTATTCCTCAGTGCTGGCTGTTCAGTCCAGTGACTCCACTGTCAAAGCAGTTTCAGCTACTCTGGCAACTGTTATTGCAATATTTCTCATTGTGATAGTGGCTGCAGTTGCGGCAAGAGCACTGATAATGAGGAAATATAAGAGGTAAAATTGTATAGACTTTAATAGAACAATTAACCTTTAATTCAGTTCATCATATTCTCTCTTTCTGACAGATCTTTCAATGCAGTGCTCAGTAATGACAAAAAGGACAGGTAACCTACATTGACTTTGACTCATGTAATGTTACTGACTTTGCTTAATCCAGCAGTCATGTTGTGGTCAGCAATGCCTCAATTGGAGAATATGCACTGACAGAAATTTCTCGTAGTGGCATTAATTAAGGTCTCTTCACATTGAACACTTAAATTAAGTCTATATTGTGTGAGTTGCTTATAGACAAGGCTGATCATTTAAAATCTGTGTATTATATACAGTAGTCTGATTTGATTTTTGAACAGCATTCATATAATACAACATACATTCATACAAAAAGGGCCTCTGAACAAAGTGATATCAGAGATATTATCAAGCAGAGAGCCTGAAAAGAAAATGAGAACGCGTTGAAAAAGTACCTAGCAGAGCCTAAAATGAAGCGACAAGTTAATTTTTGCGTGAAATGTATCTAGTTCTTCCCAGAGGCTAGAAACTATATGATGATGTAATCTGGAGCAGATTATTCTCCGCTAAAATTCAGTATTATATTTGAAGCGGGAGTTACTACCGGTGTGGCTGCAAGGGCTGCATAAGTGAGAAAACACTATGTAAATGATGCTAAATGCACTGAACTGGGCTAGATTTGTGTCCCCCTTGCTGTGGAATCGTATGGTACTTGGAATAGGGGTGGCTTGGGACTTCGCAGTTCATCACAACACTCCAGCAGCTTTCCTGGCTTCATTTTCTACATCTGTCCATGCTACCAGCACTAATCACCATCTTTTCCATTCACTGGGAGCAGATTATGATGTATATGTTAATGTAAGACATATTAATAATGGGACAATTCACTATGAGAAAATCGCCCCACTGATTTAAAAAAATTTTTATCATTATTTTTTTTCTTTTTTAGAATTGAAAATAAGATTCTATGAGTTTATTTTTAATAATAATTTCCTTACAAAATTACGAATATACAAATGGAATAAATACATGTACAATAATATTATTATTAATACATACACATGACATTTTAGCACATCAGAACACCACTAAGTCTACATGTATTGTTCCGCTTTAAAAACCATCCAGAGAAATGGCTCTGGACAACAGTGCCCTGACATTGGCTCGGACAAGGGTTATGCCATTATTATTATTTGAATACACAAAAAATGTACATACAGGGATAGTATACTACATTACACATTTACATTACAAACTAAAAGACTACTATTACAATATAAGTTCTATGGATCTTCCACAGATGATCCTGCTCGAGACAGGAATGTCTGCGTTGGCTCGCATCAAAGTCAGGCTAAGCCTGCCATACAATAGACAGGTAGCATGGGACTTGGAGCAATTTCCCCTGGTGGCTAGGCGAGAGGCAAGGCGTGATAAAGTTTGCATGGCTTCGGCACCCCACCACCCATAAGTGTGTTACGGAAATTTAGGTCCGCCAAAAATTTTGGTCCTAGGAACAAAATTTTCTGGAAAAATTAGTCCGGGTGGGCCAATTTTGCCTGAAAATTTTGATCCGTGTCCGAAAATTTTAGTCCTTACCCTTAGCTTGCGCCTGCGCGTTACACGTGTCGAATAAAGGTGTTGTAAAGTCTTCAGAAAGCTGGTAGGATGGAAGGATCTTCGGATGTTGAGGGTGATCTTGTTGGCGAAGTGTTCGAGTATCTTCTCAGTGGCAAATATTGCGATGGAGCGTCAAAGGAAAGAAAGCGGACGATATGGAAAAACGCTTTGAAGTTTTCAGTATCGAGTAGAGGAGAGCTATTCTACAAGCAAAAAAGGAAGGGCAAGGCAAGTACCTTTTGCAGCGGTCTGTCGCGTAAAGCTATCAAACAAAAACGTCTATTCCGGTATAGTTGTATTACTTGTATGTGAACTCACCATTCATAACTACTGTAAATGAGTTTATGTGATAGTTAGTCACTCTTGCCTCACTAGTCAGTATGTCTTTTACCGAAGCTGAGGATGGCAGCAATTACATCTTAACTGTTAGTGATTATTTCACTAAATGGGTAGAGGCAATCCCAACCATTGATAACAAAGCTGTCACAGTGACAGCTGTACTTCTTAAGGCAAGTGTTGTATAATGCGAATACAGCTTAATACCATAATTTTTTACATTGCATTAATTTCAGATTTTCAAACCCAAACACATGGGTCTGCCTCGTGTTGTGGTGTCTGACAATGGTAGAGAGTTTGACAACAAACTTAATGATGAGATATGCAAAACTCTTGGGATAAAAAGACGATTAATAACACCCTATCACCCCCAGGTTGGTACACACGTTCACATGCCTTATTTAAGGGTCATGCTCTTTTATAATAGGAAATGTGCATGGATTATAACATTTTACCATTTCTGTGTTTAGCTTTGAAATGATGAAGTACATACACATGTTTGATGGGTGTGTTGTATGACATGTGTCAAACTTTTATATGTAGGCAAATGGCCTTACCGAACGCTTCAATCAAACATTGCAAAATATGTTGTCTAAATATGTGTTATTGAAAAAAGAACAATGGAGTTATTACATTGATTCATGTGTGTTTGCCTATAACACATCGAGGCAAGAAGCAACAAAGCATACTTCTTTCTCTCTTATGTTTTGTCGACAGCCAAACCTTCTGATTGACATTGAAATGCAGTCTGAGTCAATAGAGGAACTCGTCAAACATTATGATGAAATAGTAGAGCCAGATCATGGAGAAAAATTTTAAGGAACATATAAGTACATTGCAGGAAGTAACAAAGAACATTAAAGTTGCTCAAATTAAGTATAAAAAGCAGTATGACAAAAAGCATGCCAAGCCTTCTGAGTTTTACATTGGACAGCTTGTTTTGAAGAAGGAATTCACTTGTAAAAAGACAACGGGAGGGAAGCTAAGTTGTAGGTATGTGGGACCCTTTACAATAACTAGAGTGAAGTCAAGAGGGGTGTATGAATTATGTTCTGATGATGGAAAAGTGACAAGTGCAACTGGTGGTCATTTGAAAGTTTACAGAAAACCATTAGGTTCCGATGCTGATCATAGTTCCAATCCTACACATACTTCTGAGGATGATGGCAGCCTAAGCAATGATGGCAGTATCTCAGCAGACTACAGATCCACTGCAGATGATCACTTCCCTTTAAATGGTAAGATCATAATATGGTGTTTAAACCACTAATAATGTTACCATTGAAGATTGTATTTGTAAATTAGAAGCTATAATAATGCAAGCCTGGACAAAATATGTATACATGTAGTGTAAATATGTGCAGCAGTTGTAAACATTTTATTTGAAATCCCTTTCTGGTCAACACTCAGGTGGACTGGGCCTTCAGTTACGGGTGGGGGATGATGTGGCAGACCAAGCAGACAATAGTGCAGATGAGATGGGGGGTGATGCTGCACAAACACCGCGTTCAGTGGCAGACAAAGCAGACAATAGTGCAGATGGATCAATTATTGAGATATCCAATCATACTGTTGACACAGTATTGTACTTGCCAGTTTGCAGAGATTGGCAAAATAATATGTGCAGTGTCTTAGGACTTCAATTTGTCAAAGGGAATCGTGATCACAATGAAAAATATTGCTCTGGACCAAGCTCCTAGTATACGTGGTCGCATTAAAAGTGATGGGAATTGCTTTTTTAGAGCTGTGGCTCAAGAAATAACTGGACGTCAAGAGGATCATGCAGAACTTAGGGTACTTGTCACATCATACATGGCTCACAATCCTGTTGAGCTGTGTTTTTACCTGACATCATCTGAAACAATGGGACAGTACTTGCGAACAACGAAGATGGATTAACAGAAAGTGTGGGCAACAGAAATTGAAATATATGGCACTGCCAATTTGCTTGGCACAACTATTCTTGTGTATTGTCCTTCAGGCACCAGCAGCAAATGGTTGAGATTTGCACCAAAAGAATGCCATGATGACAACAGTCATGTATGAGAGTGCCTTTATCTATGCAACCTTTCTGAGCACTTTGAAACTGTGAAGCATATGCAACATATTGACCATTCAGATTAATTAAACTTTATTGCATGAAGATAAAAACCTTTAGTGTAAATCAATACAATAAAATGGGATGGGGGACCAAAATTTCTAGAGCGGACCATTATTTTCGAAAAAACTGGTCCGGGTGGACCAAAATTTTCAATGAAAAAATTGGTCCCCAGGACCAAAATTACCGGGACCAGAATTCCAGTGACAGACCTAGCAGCACGAAGTAACTTAATCATTCTATTCATGTCACTGTAATGAGGGTGGTATACCATATTATTCGTTGTTGCGTTAAATTTAAAGCTAGCAAATGCCAGAGCAAATGCCGTGCATTCTAAGTGCCAGAGGGCGTGCATTCTAAGTGCGTATTCTACCATAGAATACCCGCCCTCTGGCAATTAGAATACCCGGCTTAGAGGAAGCGATACATTTGACCAATCGTAATGCGAGGTATCAATATGCTATATAGTATGTTGAGTGCACATTAGGCAAAAAAGCGATTGAACACTATTGTGAAACTGCATAATGCGTCACACTAATTATACGTACATGCATGAGTTAACATTCTTACCTTGTCAAAATGCCGGTCAAAATAGCCTACATGATCCCATGTTGCAATGAATAACCACACGGGAATGAAGTCGGGCCCAGCTAGGACAGGTGGAATGTTATGGGCTGCTTTTGCTAGAAGTGAAGTTTCAGTTGTAACTCTGTACGTTACGTTTCCGCTGTAAGAAACCCTTGTATCAACATCGGCAAAAAATGGAGCTATGAGAGAACTGTTTGATACAAATGGAAAAGCTGCAGGAGTGTAGCTGGTATACGGCAAATTCAATGACAAGACACCGTTGTTACAGACCTGCAAGAAATATTCATACTTTGAGTATGGCAATACCCAAATGACAAACAAACTTATAGGACAGTCAGAAATTCAGCACAGGTACAACGAAGAAATATATACATGTAGGTACTTCAATATTTATATCTTGCCCAAACCTTTTACGACTGTCAAACAGAGCATAGCATGAAAATGCGGCGTAAAATGACTTATGATGAGTGTTATTCACGCAAATAGCAACGTTCGGAACTGTATCATTATATAAATACAATAATCCAAATGATTTGGATTAGTTTATTTATATGGAACTGTTCACGACAAAATGTCGTGATCCAAAAATAATATTATAAAATGTTATTAAACTCCTTTGCGTTTACATCATTATAACTTCCGAACGGTAAGTAAACGCTATCAACTTCCTATTTTCTACACTTCACAATACACCATTTCTCTATACGGTTAGATTTTTGGGGGGATCTTGCATTTGCTCCGTGCCAGTATTGCAACGTCCGATACCCCACAGGGTATGAACCCGGGCCGTCATAACTTTCGGCTGGAGTAATCAAATCGCTTCAAATTCGGAGAGATATTTGATGCATACTGATTTCACACCTTTATATCACACAGCTAGTTTATCTACCGCATACCGATAAGATAAAGTTTATTATCATTATTTTTGGCCATCTGCCGCCACTCTATAGGATGATGAAGCAAACATAAACATTTAGCAATCAATTGCTTGGTGCTCCTTTGACTAAAATGAGATGAAAGAAGGGATTCGGATTCAATGTCAGTAAAGCGGAATGCCGTGCATAAACTACGCGTGAGTTTCACGTGTAAAACCATGGTACTCGCGCGTGTTGTCACTCGCCTCGCTCATGCAAGTTACACGCTTGCATCTTACTGGACATGTGCAAGCACAATGCCCGCGTTTTTACTATATATAATAAAATGATTTATAATAAAGTGATTTAAAGTTCGCTACATGCTCTGACTCCAGCTGTTTCACGCACTCGATACGGCGGCAGTGATAAAGAAAAGTTCTGCCTACTGCGTTTCCTCATAAACAATTCTGACTGCTGCGTTTCCGCATAGCATTATGCACATGTACTTGGCCTATGTACTATCATTTTGCATGCAACGTGCATCTCTGACTACATGCAATGGACTTACAAATAATGTCCTGTATGATTTCCCAAAAATCCGTAATGATGATGGAAGTGTAATCGATTCCGAAGTACCGTCATCAGTTCTATTCAGAACGCTATCACCAGCTTTTGTACCATATGTATAAAATGTGCTCAACGGAACTGCAGTTCCAAGTGGAGTGGACATCAACAACAGCAGAGAAAACGCTGCTAGAGAATATGACGACATCATATGGCTCCCTCGTTCCTGTTGGGGCAAATACATAATTCAAAGTTATTTAGAGTAGTTGCAATTATTCAAAGCAATGCTTGGAAACCACGCCAATTTAGCACATCCAATGCTCATTGCAACACGTGCAAGAAGCTAACGCTCGCCGGAAGCGTTATACCGCTTTGTAAAGTCGTCCAATGACTGGTTGCTAGAATGGAAAAACTTTGTAAGGCACCACAATTGATTTAATTTTCTTCTGTAAGTATCTATATGCTGTTAGAAAGAGAATCTCCGACCTCTAATTAATTAAATGAGAATCACTTGCACTAAGACACAACAAAATTCGCAAACTCTGCAACGTTATTAACCTATTAACGCCGGAATACATGTTGTTTAACTAAAGTAGAGTTGTCAACTAATTGAGGCATTAGAGGAATGTTAGGTAGCAGGACGGAGGGTTTCCATAGGTGTAATGTTTCAAAGGATTCTTTGGTAACGGCAAACACATATTTGACGCAAATTAGTGTCTCTCGGCGTTAATCGGTAAAAAAAAACCTTTGGCAAAAGATTTCTCTACAATCAAAGCTGATGTGATCAGACGCTTATTAAATCTAAGGTTTGGGTACATGAAGACCAGACAGCCCATTTACGCTAAAGAAGCCCCACAACTAAACGGAGCGTTGGGCAAAATCCCTCCGGGGAAATGATTTTTCCCAATCCCAATCTATCAGACTAACTTAAAACCAGAAGCAGGTTACATCATGTGCATTAAAAATGTTATTCGCTTTGCAGCGTGCGTGTATTTTTAGGTTTACGCGTTGCATAAAAATAGAAATCGCTGCATGTACCGATAGTAAGACACATACATGTACACTCACCGATTTGCTTGCAGCCGAGGTCTCCTGCACCTGTAGCTTGTAACAGGTTGGTGCCAAACGTAACCTGCGGACCTTTATATACAGTGTATTATCATATACACATATCCTATATATATTCATCTTTCCTAAGAACGAAACAATATATATATTCATCACGCGTTTCGTTCTAAGGAATGGACAGCAAAGACATAAGTGTGTAGGCCGCCTATAGGAGGAGTGACCGTAGTACGCCAATAGACGCACCAAATCAGTTGTGACCGTCACACCGATTATAAAAACGGGTGAAAACACCTCTAACAATCGGTGGGACGGGTAATTTCATTCCGCGCGGCGTGATTTCATTCCTCCGCGACGTGATTTCATTCCCATGGGGAGCCAGCTAGTCGTTTCATAATAGTAGTTATATTTAAAAAAAAAGGGTGCAACAAGTACACCCAAGCGTACAACAAGTAGACACAATAGGCGTTCATGGAGGCTACACATTACCTACATCACGTATAAGACTTAGTCTCGTACCCAGACCTGTTTACGTAAGATTATCGCATAATGTATAATGCTACGAAGTAATGCTTACGTAAACAGGTCTGGGTACGAGACTATATAGGACTGAGCTAGCAAATTTTGTAACAATATGAAGTTGATGCCTGTATGGATAGGATTCTTGTCCAACAAGAAAGGGCAGCAAATGCACACACACACACACACACACACACACACACACGCACACGCACACGCACACGCACACGCACACGCACACGCACACGCACACGCACACGCACACGCACACGCATGCACACGCACACGCATGCACACGCACACGCACACACACACACGCACACACACACGCACACACACACACACACCAGCAGTTTCCTTTGAGGTCTGTGCAGTGATGGTGATCTCCAGCAGAGGCATCTTCTCCAAGGGAGAGAAGTAGTGCGGGCCTATCACCTGATCGGCGCAAGGGAGGAGGGCACCAATTAAAACACAATACAAAACTATCATCATACGTTATGCCAGCATCTCTTGTCGACTGAAATTGGAAGGACAGAGGTGTTTGAAGCAAAGATGCAATGCTCAGGAATAACCAGGCGAAGAAGACGAGGAAGGGTGCAATAGGACCAACCATGTGTATGCCATGGGAGTCCCCGATCTCTACCCTCCCCCTTTAGTAACCTCAGCTTCCTGATGAAGTGCACACCAGCATAACCTCACCCTATCACAGCTTCAAATCCTCTTTCCTCCTCAACTCTTTCCCATACATGTACTTACCGCCTCAAATACCTGACAAATAATCCTTCCTCCTCCCATGACTCAACCTCCTCCCACCTTACACCCTTCCCCCAATACTGAGGTTCCTCCCATCCTACGCTCTTCCCTCAACGGTCGCAGCTTCAACTTCCTGGAGAACTTTGTGTTTAACTTGAGACAAAGGTGAGACTCAGCTTCATGGATGGCCACAAGTCCTTCTTCACCACCTTTGGTTGAGAGACACACACAAAAAACACACATTGATAAGTATGATATCAATGTTTTCTGTACTTAACCCTCCACTGACACCATCAACACTCCAATGACACTTTTTTTCAACTCTTTCCACCAACACCTAACTTTCTGGCACCTTGCTTCCACATACTACATTGACACATGCATGTTTCAACTCCATCCACAGGTGCTTTACTTCAACACCCTGTACACTCACTGCACCACAGCATTTAGTATGCAGAGTTGTGCAGAGTCTGCATACCAACCACATGCAGATGGGTATCATTGAAGTGTTCATATGCAGACGTTTGCATATGAACACTTCAATGATACCCATGGCATCTGCAAATGGTAGTATGCAGACTCTGCACAACTCTGCATACTAAATGCTGTGGCGCAGTGACTGAACCTTCCACTAACGTCTGATTGCACTTAATTACATAAAACACCTCCCACCTCTGCTATGCCTCTTCCATTCTCACATGTACGCACACACATGTGCACCTATCCCCGACACACCCATGTACCTCCAATATCTTGGGAGGAGCAGGATAGAGACTGTTGGTCTGCTTCATGACCATCTCTCTGGCTTCAGGATGCATGTACTTGCGCACGTACTTCTGATTCGTTGTGAGATGGTACTTGATCCCATGCGCACGAAGGTTGGTCCACTTGTATTCACAAGAGGGGAGGGGCAAAGTTCCCGAGGCCAGCCCGAAGGAGGGGTGGATAGGAAGAGAAGAGGGTTAAAGGAGGAGTGACACACAGTGAGGGGCCTGCACAGCTTGCCGTTTGCACAGCCACTTCTTCGAGGTACGCTAGATTCCTCTCCTGAGCTGGCTTTCCTGAGTTGAGTTGCTCTCTCACCCTGTGAGGATTTTGCGTTGCATTTTATCCATTCTCTGGTTTGCTCTTTCAAAGGACTGGGACTATAGCTAGCTCAGGAGAGTAATCTAGCGTACCTCGAAGAAGTGGCTGTGCAAACTGTGTGTCACTCCTCCTATAGGCGTACTAGGGTCACTCCTCCTATAGGCGTACTAGGGTCACTCCTCCTATAGGCGTACTTAGTCTTGTTCCCAGACCCTCATACACAGCAGCGGATGAATGCATATCAGGCTGGGGACGAGACTAGGGCGTACTAGGGTCACTCCTCCTATAGGCGGCCTTCACACTTAGTTCTTTCCTAAGAACGAAACACGTGAATGAATATATTTATTCATTAACGTGTTTCGTTCTTAGGAAAGGACGTGTATATGATGAAGAAAGACGCAAGCTATATAAAGATACGCAGGTTACGTTTGGCACCAACCTGTTACACGCTACAAGTGCAAGAGACCTGAAGCCGACGCCGGCATTTAAAAAGTGGTCCGGCCAAACCACGCAGTACCGCGGGAGGAGCTAGCGCTAGCGGTGGACAGTGGCGTAGTGTGAGTGTTGTGCGCCCGGGGACATAATGCACTACTGGCGCCCGCGGGGGGGGGGGGGGGGGGGGGGTGCTGTCGGCTTCTGGCCCGGGGCGGAGGGAGGGGGGGGGGTGAAGGGGGGAGGGTGCTGTCGGCTTCTGGCCCGGGGGGGGGGGGGTACCTAGCGGAAAAGAGGAGCCTTATATTATATGAACGGGTTTACAACTGCCCCCGGTATCTGCCCATGCGTTTGTGAGTTCTCGTTGACGCGATAATTAATTATCTCTCGTCTATTTCGGCGCCCCCTCAAACCTGCGCCCGGGGACATATGTCCCCCCCCCCCCCTCGCTACGCCACTGGCGGTGGAATATCGATGTTGATGTGCATGTGACTACTTTGAGCCTCCATGATTTAATAACTTAACTCAGACACAATAAGACCGTTATTAAATTGCATACTGGTACGTAACTCTACTGACTAGGCCCTAAGTCCATAATCTTTGCCGGTAACATTAAGAAAAAAAAAACGCTAAGCCTCAATAATTGGTGCGGCCATGGCCGCACCTGCTTGAACGGCGGCATCGGCTCTGGACCGTGACCTCGGCTGCAAGCAAATCGGTGAGTGTACATGTATGTGTCTTATTATCGGTACATGCAGCGATTATTGTTTTCATGCAACCAGTTATGCCACGGTTCGACCGCCAACCGTCAAAACCATCAAACTAGGCGATACGGTTGGCTTGACCGCGTCCGTGACCATCAGGAGTTTATTTTGATTCCATCGAATCGTGAGTGTGTATTATGTTTTGCAGAGTCCCACACAGCAGAAAACATTGCCACGTTGCTCAAAGTGTGTAGTGAGGTGCGATATCAGATAGGTACCAGATTGGACAGCATTACCACAGACAATGGTGCCAATTTCAAAGCAGCAGTTCGATCAGCAACTGCTGGATGAAAATGTGACGGAAAAGAACCCAGCGTGTGCCTGTCATACATTCAGTCTTGTTGTCAAAAATGCAATTGATCCATGCAAAAAAAGGTTACTTTATAATTATTGTGTGTCGCAAGTAGAGTCCATATGCATGGTATGTCAATAGTTTAGGTTCCTAATCATGCTACTAGGGAATTCATTCAACTTTTCCGGGACATCACAAATGCAATCCGTAACAGCTCTTGAAGGTTAGCGCACCTACAAAAGGAAAAGACCAAAGCTTATAAGGACATTATAGAAATTATCAATGACAGTAATGAAGGTAAATGTAATGTTCTGTAGTAATATTGAACATGTATTAATTTACTTATACACTGTTAAAAAAAGGGTGTTGCCACAACACACTTAGGGGTGTTCGTACGCCTGTTTAGGAATAACACCCCATGGAGTGTAGTGGTAACCGCTCAGGAGTGTTACAGCCAACACCCCTGAAGTGTAGCCATTACGCTCTAATGGGTGTTACACAGGTATCAATAGTTCGTGCATGCACCGTAATCTTACGATACAACAACAGTTGATCTTAATAAACTATACAACAACAGTTGATGATTTTAATAAAAAGTTGACAACAAATACAAACATACATGTACAACAAAACTATAAACATGTCTTTAGGGCCTATACGACGATCGAGTAGTCCTGGAGTGTTTCTCTGCATGTTTCGGACACTAAACAAATGAAGGAAACACATGCATATATATAACGGTCAGGTTTCAATATGAGACATGTCTAACCTTTTTAATTGAATCTTGGGTGCAGCCATCAGTCCGATGACGGTCATGTTCGCTAAGCAGATCGGTGACAATAACAACGTCAATCGTACCGATTGTTAAGCTTACAACGAAGGCTTGCTAGAGCCAGCGTGTCATATGACCTTTGTAAGGGCGTTCGCGACAAGGTACTTACCTGCCTTAAGCAGTGGCTCATTATAGTGGGTAGCGCAGCACACAGTAGTAGCCGAATTTTTCTTAGCTAGAGCGTATAAACAGGCATTCCGGTCCGATCGCGAACTGCTGTTCTCGATGAACTCTCTACAAAGCGCTCAACTCGTCTTACTCAAATGCATCGCTCAACGCTGGAAGGAAACAAATAGCTAACCAAAAAGTCGTGTAACACCGAACTTAATTACCTGTTCATAAATAACAGAACGTGTTTCTAAAGGTCACGCATGCGCAACGAAATATATTTTTAGCATGAACTTACATGTATATTTGTTACAATTGTGAATAATCAACATGTCTCACGATGACAAGAAAGGACACAAATAGCTAGGGTACACTGTAGGTATTCAGGATGTCTAAGATATAGAGTTGTCCAAATGTGAGGAAAGCTATACAGGACTTTTGAGTAGTTCCAATTGCAAAAAGTGCACTTCTCTCAGAGTGTCCAACAGTATTTCTGTGTATGTGTGAATGTGTGTGTACATGTATGCATACACATACACACATGAATTATACACATACACACATGTGCATGTGTGTTAATATGTGTGCATTGTGTGTGTGAATTCGTGTGTATGTGTGTATGTGTGTATGTGCATGATGTGTGCCATGTGTGTATGCAGGCCTGTAGCCAGGGGGTTGGTCAATCCCCCTTGTTTGATGCCTGATTGTGAGGCCCCCCCCCCCCCCCCCTTTCATATTTGGCTAAATGTGAGGCCCCACCTCCCCCCTTTCCCAACAGTCCTGCAGTCCTATTAATCGACCCCCCCCCCTGCCAGACTTCCTGCCTACGAGCCTGCGTATGCATGTGTACATGTGTGCATTGTGTGTGCATGTGTGTGTGTGTTCATATGTGTAAGTGTGTGTCTGTCATGCACATGTGTGCATGGAGTGTGCTTGTGTGTGCATGTGTGTGCATGTGTGTGCATGTGTGTATGTCTGCACGTGTGCATTGTGTGTGCATGTGTGCATTGTGTGTGTGTTCATTGTGTGTGTTAGCATGTGTATACGTGTGTGTTGTGTGTGCACATGTGTGTGCATGTGTGTGTATGTGTATGTATGTGTCTGTACGTGTGTGTATGTGTTCATATGTTAGCATGAGTCTGTCATGTACGTGGTACATGTGTGTGTGCATGTGTGTGCATGTGTGTGTGCAGCGTGTGTGCATGTGTGCATTGTGTGTGTGTGCATGTGCATGTGTGGCATGTGTGTGTGTACATGTGTGTACATGTGTGTGTGGTTATGTGTATTTGTGTGTGAGTACATATGTATGTGTATACATGCATGCGCATGTGTGGTTATGTGTATGTGTGTGCAGCTCGTGTAAAGTGCATCTGTTATGCAAACATGTGCATGCATATGGACATTGTCAAACAATTAATAGTTATTGTATTTATCTCGTATCAGTCATTACACCAAACCAGGCATACATTTTGACCGAAATGTCACAAAAATGATATTTAATCCCACAACAACACTGTACCTACAAAAAGGGTTCAAACACTGTCACTAGTGAAGTACTTTAGCCTACCCTTACAAGTGTTTGACAGCATTCATTCATCCAGCATATTTCTTCACGATAGCTATCAGGATCTGCATGTGGTATATAGACATATGTAGCCGCATGAATGCATGAACACTTTTAGCATAAACCCAATGTTCAAGCTGCAACAGGTCTGTTAAATATTCTTTAAAGGACTACCTACATGCTTTCTGCTAGATGTCATGCAATATGCTGCTTCCTTGAGCTATATGTGATATTACATGCATACATATAATAAATACTTGTGAGTAATAATGTATATGTTCCCATGCCATTTTACTAGGGTGTGGTCTAAATAGAATCCAGATGAATTTTAATACACAGTCACTGTTACCACACAAGCACTGCCATTGTACTTAACCTTCACTCTCAGCACAAAGTGGCATGCAGGATAATAAACAAGCTTGCGTCAAATTTGACATTTAGCAGCATACTGGGGTACTACAACACGCTAGCGAACTATAGTGCACATACATGAACATTGCACGCAAGCCTTCATAAGCACATCGAGATTACATGCATGTATACGGTAATTACATGTTGAAAAAGCAGCGTGTAGGCCTACTAGTATACCTACTAGATATCCACACGCGCACGCGCCACTCGGGTCACCAACGCACGGGCGATGGCCAGCCTATGGTAGACGTTTTGTACTGGTACGTTGTGTCACATGTGTGCATGCATACCACTTGAAGTCCAGTATCACCTCCAACTACGAAGTCACAGCTGCCATCACAGTCATATCATCTACCAAACCACGCCCTCTCCGTCAGAAAGTAATTACTAAACAAGGCTGGGAACTATCCTACTGGGGTGTAATGCGGTAAATCAGTGTTATGACAACACACCTTTAAAACGACCTAACACCCCCCACCCTTGCTGGGGGTTGCTCCTAACACCCTAACGTAGTCTGCCAACACCCCAAGATGTCAGCTCAACACTCTTGTGTGTTGCCATAACACTCCTTGGGCTGTAACACCCCTCAAACCTAACACCCCTCGGGCCTTTTATTTTAACAGTGTAGATGTCGAAGTAGAACCAGTTCTTTTCCCTCATTCTGCTACTGCTCTAACTTGATAAACGGCATTGTCACACGTTGGAATTCTACGTACTACATGTTGGAGAGGTGTATTGAATTGAATCCTTTCATACAGAAGGGTGTAAAGAATTTAGCATACTTCCTGTACCAACTGAGGAACAGTGGATGTCTGCATGTAAACAAATTATAATATATCATGCTTAACATGCGTGATAAGTATATGCATTTTTACAAGAGAGGGTCCCCGATGATAATGCATGTTTTTTAAGTCATGCATGTCATGTATAAAGGATGTTCATCATGTCGCATTGCCAATTACTGAAACCACCTACACGACCAATTACCGTCAGTCCGGAACCAGTCCTGCATATCCCTGATTTTCCTGTATACCAGTACTGATATAGGACTTCGGCCCTGTACCGATCGTGTTATTCAGGGTTGTAATTCTGACCGTATTGTATACTTAGAAAATTATACGCACAAATCAGATGTTAACTAGTACATGTATTTATCCCGAAAACAGGCCTGTTCCAATGCTGTTTGCGTTTTAATCTTTGAGTTTAGTGCGCTGGTTGAACTATACATTCTGATGAAAGATGGACCCATGTTTTAGTGTCATGCTGGCGTTCATGAAACCACGGCTCCAGATTTAGGCACTTTTTCCATATAGCTGCGTGAATAAATCGGTGAAGTCTGAAAGAGAGCCAATCGTGGGTATACATTAACGAATAACGCAGCTTAGTGCATCTGATGATAGTCTACCGGACTGGCATTTCAACTTCAGAATGTCACTGCATTCTTGGTCAAACCTAGTCTGGGGATCGACCCGACTGATGCCGTGACCAGAAATGTCTGTGAGGATGTAGAAAGCCAAGTTCAAGGAAGCCTAAGTATACACAGAGTTATTCTCCAGGAAGAAATAACTCCCGTTCACCATTCGAATGACCGGTCTTGCATATGTCAGAGATAATATATAATATTTATATATTATCTCTGCATATGTGTAAGTTCTATCCAGCTTGTCTTTTGCGGCAAAGAGACCTCATGATCAGGAGCCGTTTCATCCTCATGTTCTCAGTGGAGACTGAGAAGCTCACAGAACTGTCCATTGGAACTGCTCGCGTTTTGTGGATGGTTTCTCATCTGGCAAATCCAGCTGTGAGGGAGAGGGATGGGAAGACAAAGACACCATGTTAGATACCTGTGTTTTATTAGAGTCTGGCACGGTTAGGGGATTTGGTCTATCTGCATAGCATTTTTCATTTTGTTTAACGTTTGTTATTTCTGACCAAGAGGCAGTACGTTTATATGTTTGGTTTGGGGCGAGTATATATTCAGACGGTGACATGAATGCTTCGGGTAGGTCTGTATAATGTACCCCATATGGAGAAATGAGCGGCCCTTCATTAATTCACGGTTTGCGTAATCACGACATATTTCCGTAATCGTTCGCTATCCCCATACACAGTATGGGGATAGCACACCAAATGTTTTTTACAACTTAGCTCCTGACAGATTGTTAGTGTGGCACATTTGGCAAGATTTTTAAACACGTCACCATATTTTTCCCGAATAAGTCCTCGGTTTCATTGAATTGTAGGTGCCTTTTTTTTTCAAATGTTCACGAAGTCAACGGGGTGAGTTCCTCATCACAAAATTCCACAGTCTATTAAATCAAAACCTTAAAGATCTACTGTTAGCTCCTGACAGAAACATATAGCTGATACACATAGCAACTATTCTGCGCTTTTAAACGTAGGTCTTCGTATTTGAAAATTCGGTTCCATACTCCATAGAAGTATTCCTTCTTGGATTTCATAGTGTCCCCGTCTCGTGCCCACAAAAATTGAAATACGGACGTACGTACGTTAGGCAATCCTACTAACATTACCAAAGGTTTGTTGCTACCTATTGTGCGCTGCCGCACGCTCATTTAAGTCATTTCTGGGCTACTGCATGGTGAAGCGGTATGTACTATATATAGTAGCTTGTACATATATCCAACGTCGTATCCATAACGCTTACCCGCGGCTGCCAGCTCTTGCTGGAGCACTATACTTCTCGGTCTGCACAGTGGCGTGCGCTTAAACCTTGAGCACTGTAGTGTGCATGTCGGCCTATGTTGTTTCTAAATAATACACACGGTAGGGGGGGTGGCGGGGAAGGGAAGAGGTAGGTGTACGCCACTAGAAGGCTTAGCGCAGCTTGCTTGAACTGTTCTGTCGCGTTTTGCTGTACATGATTTGACCCATTTTGGGTCGCCAATATGTACATTATCCCACACCACACGTAATACCATAATCGTTTGCAACCCTGTTAAGGGCATGCAATGTAACATATATGCAATTTGCGTATGGACATATGTAGAAAGTTGGCGACTGACTCAATGAATGTTGTGTTGTGTATTGGACTGTTGTACTCATTGTTATCAACAAGACCTTTCAATTGGTAGCAGAGAATGCAGAGAATGTCTGACAGACATGCTAGTTTGTTAGTTTGTTTGTGTGTGATGTGTTTTAGTGTTTGCGTGTCAGTTGTGTCATATCAAAAAATCGCCCATACATTGGCGTCATCTTGTGATTTATTTCCAATTGATTCATTAATAACATTATCAGTATTTGTGCATGCTCATATGCATATCTGTGTATGTGTAAACATATGGACTAATTTTTTTGTGTGCATATTTATGTGTGTTTGCATTATGTGTGTTAGATTGTAGAATAATGTGGACAACATTTCAATATTTCAGAAGCCCTTTGCTGCTGGCAGAACACACTGAGTGATCTTGAGCCTGAATGCAATGAATGCAACAGTGAAGCCAGAACAGTGTAAGACTATACGGCTCTGTGTGTACATATGTATGTGTGTACATGTGTGTGTACATGTGTGTGTATGTGTAGTTGAGTTAACATTAGTAGTAAGGTATTTTCTATGTATGGGTTAAAGAACACGTGGTTAAAAATAGGCCTATTAGTATAAAATTGGGAAGCGTGATACCCATTATTTTTAGGCTTTGTTTATAAACACATGTGTTTGCATAAGTAGCTGTTCAGTTATTGTGAAGAACAAGGGGAGTGGTCCTGCAATGGTGTAGTGCATTACAATTGTACCATATTTTTTGTGTCGATAATAAGGTTCAAAGAGGTCTGCGGCATCAGCCTTCTACATACATGTATGAGTGCTTACTATTAATAATAATGGCAGTAGAAATGGGTGTGCAGAGTGCAGAACATTTACTGATAGCTGAAATGTTGTGTTCAAATTCGCTGTCGCTTCCTACTATTCACTATCCCCCCTTCCCAGTATTCATGATTCCTTTTGAAGTATTTTCTTGCCTTTCTGCAAAGTAGAGAAAGTGTGTGTGTTGCTTATCACAAACACACATACGTTTACACACATGACACTTCTATAACTTCTGGACAACTAAAACATATATCTAGCAAATTAACCCCTCCTTTCCATATGCACACAGATCTTGGTGATATACACACAAGCACACACACAAGCACTAGCACATACACAAGCACTAGCACACACAGCACTAGCACACACACAAGCACACACACACAACCACTAGCACACACACAAGCACACACACACAGGCACAAGCACACACAAGCACAAGCACACACACAAGCTCACACACAAGCACAAGCACACACATACACACATCCTTGGTGATAAAAACTAAGTGGTATTGTGGTTAATTATGGCATGTGCAAATGTAGGAGGGGCTAATCCTTGTGTGTGTTGTGTGTGCTTGTGTGTGTGTGGCCATTGTGTGTGTGTGTGTGTAGACCTATCACCAAGATCTGTGTGCATATGGAAAGGAGGGTTAATCCTTGTGTGTGTGTGCTTATCACAACACATACATTTACACACATGAGACTTCTATAATAACTAATACATCTATCTAGCAAATTACCCCTCCTTTCCAAATGCACACAGATCTTGGTGATATACACACATACACACAGGCACAAGCACACATACACAAGCACAAGCACACACATTCACACACATCCTTGGTGATAAGAACGAAATGGTATTGTGGTTAATTGTGGCATGTGCAAATGTAGAAGGGGCTAATCCTTTTATGGTGTGTGTGTGTGTGTGTGTGTGTGTGTTGACCTATCACCAAGATCTGTGTGCATATGGAAAGGAGGGGCTAATCCTTGTGTGAGTGTGTGTGTGTGTGTGTGTGTGTGTGTGTGTGTGTGTGTGTGTGTGTGTGTGGTGTGTGTGTGTGTGTGTGTGTGTGTGTGTGTGTGTGTGTGTGTGTGTGTGTGTGTGTGTGTGTGTGTGTGTGTGTGTTGCTTACAAGTGTGTTCTAGTATAGACCTATTCATTATGTGCTAGACCTTACAATTGTGTGCTATGTAAACTGTGATAAGCCTAATCTGATGTTAGGGTAGTTTACTCTGAGAACAGTAGGTCCAGGGTAGGCCTATGTAGGTCCAGGGTAGGCCTATGTAGGTACATGTAAGTCCAGGGTAGGCCTATGTAGATACATGTACATGTAGGTCCAGGATAGGCCTATATAGGTCCAGGGTACTAGTATAGGCCTATGTACATGTAGTTACATTGTAGGTCCAGGGTGGTACAGGTGGTGATGAACACGTAGGCAAAGATGAGGAGAGTGAAGATGAGGATAACTATTCAGATGGAATTGAAGTTGACTAAAACCTACAAACACACCCTTGCACAAGTACATACATATACTGAATTACAATTGTATGGCCTGGTAGGTCCATTGTATGCTATGTAAACTGTGGTTGATGTTAGGCTGCCTGGTAGGTGTTGTCAGAACAAACTGTACCAGGCAAGATGTCTGCTGGTCCGGAGGGCATGCACTTCTTCATCAAGCAACCAGATGGGCAGGTGTCTTCAGCATACCAAAGGCAGGCACATGTGTCCAGTTCCAGCAATGGAGGCCTACAGAGAATGCTGTCACTGTTCCACTCACTCCTCACCCCTCTTCCACTTCAAAGATGGGAGAACACTCACATCTAAGAGCTTCCGCTCCACCTTTCTATCCCTGGTATGGTGGAGCTATGTGGCTACAATCCAGCCAAATACAACACCCACATTGGTGCAGCCATGTACAGTAGCTGCCAGAACAGGCCTTCCCACTGACACCATTTGGAACCTCGGAAGAGGTGAAGCAAAGCATACCAGACATACGTATTGGCAGCCACAGTACATGTAAACTCTAATTGCTAACTAGCAATGGCACAAATTATGTATGTTTTAACTGCACATTAATGTATCTATATGTTCACACAAACCACACACTGTGTGCAGAGACAGGGGTTGGGCCTGATGCCATAACATGGGAGGGGGGTGGAGTGTGCTTTGACCCTGATGCAGGGCTTTGGCCTAGTGGTAGACTGCTCAGCGCCCCGATGTGTAGACAAAGCTTTCCTTAATGTAAGTATAAATTGTGATAGCGCTCTTCCATTGGCGAAGTCCCAGAGGGTGCTCCGCAGTTAAGCGCATTACGTGTATTGATCGACGCTCCAGCCGCACACATGCAGACAAATATTGAAAATGCGGCACATGCAGACTTGATGTTAATCGATCTAGATAAGACTGAGAAGCCTACGTAGGTCGTAGCTGTACTGGAAAGTGCTAACAAATCTTTTTTCCCATGCAGGCTAAACGAACACTATTTACAATAAACTTCAAGTGAAAAAAACCCACTATATAGGTCAAAAGTACATGACGACGTCTTGTATATAATAAAAATAGCCTTCACCATAATGCATTAGCAGTGAGCTAGGGTGGGTGGGTGTCCCTCTAGCTGGCAGTCTAGACCTATGGGAATTGGGAGGAGGAGGCTAGGGAAAGGTTTCCACTTAGCTACCTGGCTTGCTATTGGCTCAGATCATCAAAATCCAGCAGCCACAGCTGAATTAACTTATTGTGCACATTCATTCACCATTGAACAATAATTGTATTGTGGCAGATGACGCAATGGCATACTTATATGAATAAATTATGCGCGGTAGAAATTAATTTTTTGTCTTGATTTTTTTTTTTTTTAAGATTAAAAAATAAAATTCATAATACATAATTAGGTACGGTTCTACACTCTTCGGAGAATGGCTCTGGCATTTGCTCTAATTAAGCAAATGCTTAAGTTGGAGAACAGGTCGAAAGAAGCCTGTGACTTTGGAAGGGACTTGTGGATTGCAAGCCGAGCAGCAACTTGTGCTAAAAACAATGAAGCCTCTTTACCCCAAGCCCCATAGGAATCAACTGCTAGAGGGGTTGAGACCCACCCTAGAGCTGAACACTTTTCATCGTTGGCCTGGTGTTTCCTGCTCTCCGTTGCCTCAAGGACTGCACCAAACGTTGCTCCCGCTTCAGCTAAAGTTGAAGGGTTTAGCGGTGAGACAACGGAGATGTCCAGGGCAACGGGCCTCCCAAGGTTCCAATTCTGTAGCAGAATATCGGTCTTGATTGAATGGTTAATGGAATAATTTTTCAACGTACTTATATCATAATCAGACCGATTTATAGTACATTATAAACTTGTTTAAAATTCAATTTGAATAAAAAGCAAGATGACCGCCTAGCTATGTATGGGTCATTTCTGGATATGCAGTTAGCTTGACACGCCTTGTTTGTGGCTGTGTCTTTGCTGATTAGGACGCTAGGGTGTTCAGTGATTCTGGGACGGGACCATTTAACCCTTTTCAGTCCTATTACAAACGTCATACTCGCTAAAGAGGTGTGACTGCCACCATAGATTATAGAATACAGGGATTGGAAACGGTAAAGATTACGGAATTGATCCGCATTTCAAGATTCCGTAAATTTTGTACCCTGGCCAGGGCACTTTTGTGAGCTTTGCCGAGAATAGTCGGTACATTTGAGAAACTTGTGCCCGATCTGGCTATCCAAAAGGTAAAAATACGTTTAAGAGGCATTTGTGGAGCAATTCCATTCAATACGGATATATCTGAAACGAACTTGCGAACCATTTGCTCCTACAACACATGCACAACACATAAGAATTTTTGATCACGCCACTCAATATGCATCTCTGATTCAATATATGTCCTCAACTATTTTAGAACCCTGATCACTTTTCAGGGAAAAGTACACAAAAAATACATTATTTGGATATCATTATATGACATATTTACGATTTGCAATGCCAGAACCCTTTGTAGGGACTCCAGAACGTTACTACTGCGCCACACTACCAACTACGTAATCTCTATGGGAACTCCCAAAATTGATTATAATCTTTCCTGTGTCCAGGAAAATCCCACAACCACTACCCGATCACGTGGTAGCTACGATCGCTCGCTGGGTCAATCTGAAACTCTGTAAAAAGAATTGTTAAAAGATTCTTTGATGTCAAAGAGGCTGTCCTCACACAGTTATAGGCTAAACAATGCCGAAAGAAGCTCTCTACAGAAGGATGTTTAACAGCTCACACGCCCACCAAAGGAAGCACGGTCATGTAACGGAACGTGACGTCACGTCACGTAAATGTATATACCGTTTCCATATTCTATAATCTATGCTGCCACGTGGCGTTATCCGTGGTGTCTACAGATTTACTCATGTTTTGTCTGTAGTAAAGGTTTAAGGTATTCTTTTAAACATGTACGCAAATTTGGAGGAGCATTGCGGTTCTTTTTTCTTTGACTATGCGGTATAATTTGATAGATGGTCCACAGAATTCATACACATTACACAAACGAATAACCTACAACATTGTCTTCATTTTCCACCGCTCTCACAAATCTCTAGTCCATGTCGTATTCCTTTATACTCTCCCGAGAAGCACGACCGGTTTCGGAAACTGTATGCGTTCCGTCTTCAGGTGACGGGAAATATTTGAGCAATTAAGTCCTTCGTTTCCCGGTTAGTTCACGTGATCATCATGATGACGTCACTCCCAGATCCGCTGGTCCCGAGACCCGTTGAGGATGTTGTTAGGGTAGGTCTGCTGGGACTCTGCAGTGTTGGGTGTCAAATGGTTGTCTGCCTTGTGGTACGTTTCTTGGAGTCTGGTTTTTGAGTTTGCTGAGACTAGCATGTTGCTCAGTGACCGGTTCTTTTTTAATGCAATACGGGGGGGGGGGGGGGGGGGGGGGGGGGGGGGGGGGGGGGGGGGGGGGATGGTGTGTGGGGGGGGTGGTGGTGGGGGGGGGGTGGGGGGGTGGGGGGCATCGGGTAGAGCGGTTTATAGAAATCAGTGGCG
>JABACO010000004.1:3030931-3104187 GCA_013339895.1 Ephydatia muelleri | reverse complement strand
CCTCTCCTCTCCTCTCCTCTCCTCTCCTCTCCTCTCCTCTCCTCTCCTCCCTCCCTCCCTCCCTCCAAGTGAGACATCTTGATGGAGGCAAATGGAGAACTACCCTCAAAACGACCTGGTCTCAGAGTAGTCCCAAGGGGAACCAAGCCAACTTTGGGGTCATAAGCAGCCGTTCAGGTGAGAAGGGCCATGTGGGAACTGCTGTCTGACGTATCACATGACCTCATGTGATGTATCACATGATCCCATGTAACATCCCTTCCATAGGAGCGTTTCTTTTGAATGTGTTTGTTTGGTGCTGCTTTGTGACTTGTCACATGTGCCCCATTTCATCACATCCATGTCATGTGACATGTCCATTTCATTACATGCATCCCCTCCTCCTCCCCCTCCCTTCCTCCTCTCCCCTCCTCTCCACACAGGCACAACACACTCATGTCAGGGCAATGAGCAGGTAGCCCAATATTCACAATGTGGGTTCAGATATATCCTTGCATGCACAAATAAATAATCACACACACCCCACACTGTGTGTAATGTAGATACAACATCTATGCGAATCCATGTGTGCGTGTGTGTGTGTGTATGTGATTGTGTGTGTGTGTGTGTGTGCGTGTGTGTGTGTGCGTGCTTGTGTGTGTGTGTGTGCGTGTGTGTGGAATGATGAAGGTTATGCGCAAATGTCAGTCTGTCAGGGGGGGTGTAGCCTTCCTCCATGTCACCAGAGGACATACTTCTGATATCCAGCCTCTCCCTTCTCTTTTTTTCTCTTCTCTTCTTTCTCTCTTCATTGGTTGTGCAGCAGGCTCACCACGGCAAAGCCTCCTTTCACCTGTTCTCGTCATCGCCTAGCAACGAGGCCCACGCCCACACCTTGATCTCAATATGCTTGCTGTGTGAGGGCCTTGTGAGATATAAACCGAAACACCCTCACCTTCTGGACATTGAGGGTGGTCATCTCCATCCTCTCCCCTATCACCTTCCCACTGGGGAAATCGTGGGTGCTCGCCTTGAGCATCACGTGGATGGAGGATGTGTTCTGGACCCCCATAGCCCCCCCGGGGGGAGCACCACCCGTGCCTCCAGTGTGACGTACATCCCCCTGTCCATCTCCAGGCCACTCGGGTAGAGGATGATGGCCATTGGCATGTCCTCGATGAAGCAGACAGAATGTTGGACTTGGGGCTTGAACCCCAGATGTGGAAAGTAATAAAACTTATTCATCCAGACCAACAGACTCTCATGTGGAGTGCAACTTGGCCCAAGGAAGTGAAAAGTTAGGTTGTAACTCCTCTGTGTGCACAGTGCTAGAACTATTCCCTCCAGACCTTGCAGAGGGCTTCCTGACAGACTATGCTCAAGTGAACATTGAATCCTTGGAGCTGATGGCCAATTAACCCTTGCATAAAGAATATTGTGAAGCAAAATGATAAGCATCCAAAGTTAGTGCAGTTGCTGGCAGTGTGTGGTTGACTTCCATCATCCACTTGTAGGCTATTTGCACTGTTGACTGACATAATGAGTAAAGATAACAACTTATAGGTCTGTGCCACAAGCAATGGCTGACTCCAATTATGACACACCTGTTTACTTCCTTCTATAGGTTCTCATTTTGGCCCAGACGAAGAGGAGAGTGGACCAGCATAGGCCAGAAGGCTTGTGAAATGGTGAGCATCTGTGTGGTTTTGCCTTCAACGGCTGTGCTCCTTGTGTACCACAGTGTGTGTGGTTGTGTGTGTGTGTGTGTGTGGAGTGTGGGTATGTGTGAGTGTCTCGTGCATCTCACACACATACACACTTCCCACATATCCCACACACATCATCTTCTGCCCACCTAAACTAAAGTTGTTGCAAACCAGTTTCAGGCGTGCATGCTCTGAGGATTGTACTTGCAGTTTATGGCCGGTTACTTCTTCCTCCACTCTTGAAGCAATATGTTTGCAGAAATGTTGCGCTTTGCAAACAGGGAGTTCTATGCTGTGAGCTCATGCACACATCTCACATATGTACACATCCCACACATGCACATATCCCACACATGCACACATTGCACTACATGCACACACATGCAGTGTACCTTACAAGGTGCCCTTATTGTCCCTTTGTGTGGTTATATGATCTCAGTCATTGTGATTTGTTACCTCATTGTATTTTCCCTTATGATCAGTTGTGTACCATCAGGGTCTCACACATCCTCTTCCTCTCAACCCTTTCCTTCTCCACCCTCACACCTCTCCCATCACCATGCCCCTCTCCTTCTCTTCCATCTCCTCTCTCTCCCTGCCTCTCTCCTCCCCTCCCCTCCCCTCTGGTGGACATGCACATCTTTCTCCATGTTCTATCGGAAATGGAACCTTCTCATCCACAATTGGATCAAAGCGTACATCTATCATGACCTCAGGGATGTAAGTACGATGATTTCACCCTCTCTTCCACCACCCACCCTCCATGTTTAGAGCACTGTGTTCTGTGCTGCAGCTGTTCAATAGCAAGTTCTACAATCGCATAGCCTCTTTCTGCCCTATTCCACGAGTACGTGTTGTGGGCCCCCTTCCATTTCATTGCCACAATCCTATTGGTGCAATACGGCACATTTGGAAGTAAGGAAACTGCTGTGTGATTTTGTGCGGGTTTGTGTGTATGTGAGTGGGTGTGAAGAGGGCTGTATTTATTAAGGGTTTATTCATTTGTTCCTTTGTACCACCCCCACCATCACCTTGTGGGGGTGGTACATGCCACACCCACTATTACTTGAGTTGCTACCATGCCCCGCCCCTTTTCCCTACCCACCCCCCAAATCAGTGTTATCCTCCTCCCCAGCCATGCAATGGGTGTTCCCCACCCTCCTCTTCCCCAGCCATATAACACAGCCCTCCCTCCTCCCCAGCCATACTATACTTCGTAAAACCATCACCAAACAGCAAGTTCTGGAACTACTTCATCCACATCGGGCTGAACATTGGTATGGCCGCCATGGTGTTCTGCTACACTATGGAGCTATATGCCCGACACCTGTGCCCCAGGGAGGAGAGCTTCTCCAATACCTTTATGCCCAGATCGCTGGACTGTGTCTAGCTGTGAAGTGTGTGTATGTGTGTGTGAGTGTGTGTGTGTGTCCTTGCCTTCTCTCTCTTATCACATTTTGGACCAAACATGTGTGCCTGTTGCTATTGTACATTTTTTGGTGTTGTAGAATTGTACCTAAATACTCTTTGTAATTGAACCTAACTTTTATTGCAATTGAACCTCAGCCCATATGTCCAAGAAGACTATATATAGCTCTTACATTTTGGTTGAATATTAGGTAGACCTGGTTGCACTCACTACCCTGTTTCCTTTAAGAAACTAAAAGTGAGCACAGCAGCCGCCACCACTGGGGGCAGGAGGATTAGCAGTGATGACCCCAAATGTTCAGCCTTGGGTTGGCAATGTTATGATACTGTAGTGTGTATACTGTAGTGTGTATACTGTAGTGTGTATACTGTAGCTTGTGTGTACATCCATGTTGCAAACTTACTACATCAGCTGCGTGCATGTGTGTGTGAGCATGTGTTTTGTGCATGTACATTTGTGTGCATGTGTGTATGTGAGCACTGTGTGTCCATGTGTTAGTGTGGGTGTGCATGAGCATGTGTTTGTGTGCTTGTCTCTGGGAGTTCCACTTACAGTGAGGAATTATTTGGTATACTTGTACTTTCACAGGTTCTGATGGTGATGTGTTGTAAGATATATAGTGCATTTTGTTTACATGTTGTAGGTAGTTGTGATGTGCTAAAAGCTCATGGCCTCTGTAGCTCGTATGTACAGTATAGCATCCTGTGCATCCTGTTGCAAACGTCCTTTCCACTCTCTGAGCTTACCTTTCCCTTGCTCAATCAATGGATTACCATTGACCTGACAGAGTGGGACATCAGGGGTGTATGTATGTGTGATATGTGTTAGTGTGTGTGTGTGTTATTGTGTACACCTCTGTGTACATGTATGTCGCATGTGTATGTGTGTGTTGTGTGTGCATGTGCATGTGTGTATGTGTACACACCTGTATGTACATAATGTGTGTTGTGTATGTGTGCATGTGTGTGTGCATGTGTGTTCGTGTGCATTAATATGTATGTGTGTATGGAGTAGAGAGTACCACACATTTTCTCTACCCTGTCTGAATTTCAGCATCTGAGGATGTCCACATCTGTGCTGGTGCTGCGTTGTAGCACTGTGCTAAGGCTAATCCAGTGGTGCCATCAGCCTTGTAGTTAAAAGGTACTGAAGGAATGTAGAAAGTGTTGACTGTTCACATGTAGAAACTACTCGACTGTCGTTTAGCTTGCGAATTAGTGGTGTGGTGCCATATTTTTAAACGATCGAATGCCCACTAAATATGGGTCTGGTTACTAATTAAAATTAAAATGTATCTAATTTATCGGTACTAGCAATCACGCGACCTCTGCAGTGCTCAATCAAAAAGCTCAACTCATGGAAAGGTAAGTCGGAGGAAGGATTGAACCTAGTGATCGAATAAGAGACTTAGTTTTTCTCATAGAAGCTTTTAGCAGTAGGGGTTTATATACTGTTCGTACGTGGTTTGTTCTTCAATGGTTGTGTCATTTTAAGCGGTGCATATTATGGGAGCGATGTTCTAAACCATTTGAACATTGCATGCGCGCACATGTTACACCACAACGCTCTCCGGTTGACGAGGGAAGGGAGGGGACACAAAATGCATAGGGGTAAAGTTACCTTTTACATGTGTGCATGTACCAGCGCGACGCGTCATAACCATCTACATGCTAGCTAGGTGGCATGGTTGACGACACTGTATTCGCATAGGCCTATGTGATTGGTCGGGCAACGCTGTCACCATAACAGCAAAACAAAATAAACCCGACGAATCAACGCTGCATGTATTTGTTTCGGGGCCTAACTCATGTAGTACTTAGAGACCGCACGCGATGGATACAATACTCGGAGTATTGTATCCATCGCGTGCGGTCTCTACTGAGTCATTCCAGCACAGATCACCCAATGATGATGCCATTTTTACACTCACTAACTCTCTACAGCTTCAACCGACAAGAAATATATCTCCCGCCGCATGCCCCCTTCCATGGCTATTGCTACCCACCCTACCCAATGACCATCATTGGTGCCAGCGTCACTTGATGCACGCCACAAACATAGACACACAAAGGACAGGGCACGCCGTTATATGCCCAAACTCTTAGACACATCTAAACGCCTTTCCACTGAATCTTTCACATAGCCATCTTTGGCTGACTCCGACCTCCAGCGGCCATGTCTTTTAAACAACCTATCAGGCATGCCTGCATTAGCTGCAGCAATAGCACCCCCTGTCCGCAAACTATGCATACCAAACAATGCAGGGTCCATACCCAACTGGGCAATCTTAGCAATTAAAAGCTCTCTAAGTATTGTATAACTTAACCCTCCTGTCTTACGTAAGGTTTCACCTGACTTGGTGTTAACAATAGCCCTGAACACCTTATCATGCGAACCACTGCAAAGACCTCCCATATAAAAATAGCGCTCCACCATTGCTACAGGGCAAGTACACAGACCTGTTCGTGCAATAACTAATGCTGCCCCTTCCCGGAACTGATCTGTCTTACTAGAGATGATTTTTAACACCAGCCCTTCTGTATTAAACTCTACATCTGCACACTCTAATTTTAACACCTCCTCACAACGTAAAAAACCT
The DNA here is from genome assembly GCA_013339895.1 of Ephydatia muelleri. Taxonomy (NCBI): domain Eukaryota; kingdom Metazoa; phylum Porifera; class Demospongiae; order Spongillida; family Spongillidae; genus Ephydatia; species Ephydatia muelleri. The sequence continues at coordinate 3,098,474 of JABACO010000004.1, read as the reverse complement.
GCGAAAGCCAACAAACACACCACCAGCAACCTGACCTCTGACAAAGAAGGCTCAGGTCCTGCAGAGTCCACCATGGACTTCAACATCTCAGCTGTCACAGGCTCCTTCCGCACCTTTGGCTTCGCCAATATGCGCCTTAACCCAGCCAACGCCGCCTGCACCAGCGGTGCACCACTCACAGGCTGCAATCCTGCTGCCTGGTGCAGCCAAGACAATGCATTCACTGCCTCCTCGATAGCTGACGTAGATTCGACAGACTCACTCAAGTGTTGCAGATAGAGTGCAATGTGTGTGTCCTGGGCAGGGAAGCTTGGGACCCCTTGACGTGCCTCTGCCCATAGTTTCCATCTCCTGAATGCGCCCAGGTACTTCTTTGTGGTGCTGTCTGCCTTTCCCCTTAGAACTGTGTCAGGTAGAGCCGCTGCCAGCCGCTGCAACTCGGGGTCTTCTAAGTTACTCATTAGAGGCCATACGCCCGCTGCCAGGATGTCTGGACTGAATAGCATCATTGCTATACGTAGGTCCTCATACTTAAACCGCCTCTTGCACAAGAACTGGTTGACATGCCTGAGATTCTCCACCAGCCGCTTCTTGCCAGAGCTATTTTCCACAACCGACAATGGACTGCAAGTATACGGTGGCTCCTGAACTTCCTCCACAATATGCCCATTGACCAACTCACTGACCGCCTTATGCACAAAATCTGAATTAGTATATGCTGAACACTGATTAGCTCTTTTATATGCAGTTGGTTCCGCAAACAGGGGTAAAACATATCCATTCCTAATTGTATCAACAATCCACTGGGAGGCACACAGCTCTTTAACCCAAAAATCTACATGCCGTTTAAGCCTACCTCTGATGCCATCTACCTCAAGAAGCTCCCCATCTCCAGCTTGAAACTCCCAACTCCTTCCTTCATCCATTTCCCTTGACCACACCCCATCATGAGATAACCCCTTACGTGACAATAGCACATCTGCATCCTGTGACAACACCCCACGAGGTAACACAGCATGTGCTCCCCGCACCTTAGGTGACAAAAGTACACCAGACTGAACACGTGCCTCTCCCTCACTTTCCCCATGCACACCAAATACAACCTCCGTACATGCAGATACAGGATACACTCCAGTGATGAGTGGACGCTTTGGGCAGCTGCGTCTGAAATGCCCTACTTCTCCGCAGCTGTAGCATACAGCGGACCGCTTGGTCTCGCCACTGGGGCCACCTGGGGCTTTGGAACAGGCACCGCTGTCACAACTCCTTGCCCTGGTTCTGGCTTCTCTCGCCCGCCAAAGCCCTTTTTCAACTTCGCCACTGCATCCAGCTTACGCGCCTTAGCCAACACTTTTCTTTCAGCCGCTTTTTCGGCGTTCTCCAAACACCGCTCATCCTCGGGATTATCTGCCAGCACGTCTGTTTCATATTCGTTAACGACGTGCCAACCCAACTCCAACCGATCCGCGAGTTTTATGAGTTTCTGACGATGCACTAACTGGTTATTACCTTCTCTCACCGACTCCCGAGCCTTCTCGACAGCATCCTTCGCCGGACCGTCCGCCAAGTTTCGCGCAGCCCGCGTCAAATGACTCTCCGCCTCATCCATTCTGTCCACCACGCCATCGTTAAACTGAAACTGGTCCTCGTGGCCCTTCTTGTTAAACTGGTATGGCCTTTCCTTTTTCTTCGATGGCTGTCTCGCCGCTGTCTCCTCTTGTGCCGCCCTCATTTCTTCACGAAGTTTCCTCATCTCAACCTGGGAGCTGTTAATGGTACTCAGAACTATGGCCAACGGATCTCGCGCCGAGCTAGTACTGCCGCTGGTTTCCGTTCTTTTTCGTGATGACGAGCCTCCTTCCATAGTAGTAGTAGTAATAGTAGCACTCTGAAAAGAACAGATATGACTGCGTGCACGTGGTATTGACGCCTTAGACTGACTCACTCAGCAACCTCAGGCCTTATTATCCTTACCAACCACGTGGCACCCTATTTAACCAATCGCCATGTCATTACGACATTCCGGCGGGAGCTTATTTCCCGTCTAATTCAGTACCTTCAACCGACAAGAAATATATTACTCCTTTGAACCTACATGAAGAACTTCAATAGTCCATGTTGAAGACAGTACCGATGATAGCGATATCGAAGAGCACGAGAGCCCTCCACCTGAGAGCCGTCTTGGACATACATTGTGGTGTTCGTGTGCGCAGTATATTCCGCAAGCTACCGAGCGTGAGTGTGTGTGCTGCCGTGAGTTGGAGGACGTACTCTGTATATTCTCACAAGAATCGGTCAGGTTGACCTGCATTGTGGATCACCCTGAATTTGCCACAGTATGCTTAAAACCCACTAGTGCTTCGTGTCGCTTTAGCTGGAACCGTGGCAATGATAGGGGAAAGAATTCCGTTGCCTCTAGCTAACAGGTATTTGCAACAAACTCGCGCATTTTCCCTAATGGGTAGCGAGAGGCCCAGCGCGTCGAGCCACTGTGAACACAGTTATGAATACGCTATGAAATGACAAATTCATCACAAAGCTCACAAGGTTGAGTAGAATAGCATTGCCTAAAGGAAAAAGGTGGAACGAAAGCCCGTTGTCGCGCTTGTAAGCTGTACTGAAGCATCCAATAACGGCACAGAAAACACCCATTTGTAAACGGGAATGATAGTTTTGTAACGTAATAACACCAATTAATAATTGGATCCAAGTGACGCAATAGTCATATGACTAATTTCGTATGCAAAAGTTGAATATCTCGCAAACGAAGCATGAAAAAAAAACAAAAAAAAACTGTAGTCTACACTAGTGATTATCTTTGATATGAAGGGCACTTGTTTTTCGAGTTCAGCCTCCCTTTAAGCGCAGCGCAGTATCCCGACTGAAGTACTTCACACGGATGGGGCATTGTAATTGTTCAACTGATAAAAGCAGGATTGAAACGAAACCACAATAATGAATGTTACATGAGTGGCGGAATAACAAATGTTTAAACAAACCAGCAATTTATTAACTCCTCCGGTTGGCCTTAGCCAGAAATAAACAGGCATTGGCTACATCACCACCAAGTGAGAGCCTTTCCTTACAGTAGATTTGTGCAGGTTTGGAAAAAAAACTCGTTCACTGGGTGCAGAAGTGGCTGGGACAGCCAACACTTCACGTGCAGCTTTGCTCAAATGAGGAAATTTTGCCTCATGCTCTTTCCACCATTTGAGAGGACATGAGTCAATCTCTAGGTAGTGAACTGGATAGATAGGATACTTTTCTACAACATAGTTACGAAGGGTTGAATGAGAAATAGCAATAGACAAATCATCTCCACGTTTAGGTTCAAGGTGCTGTAGAAGATAGTACAGTGCAAAAGGTACACAGCTCAATGTGACGTAGCAACTGCCTTCAATAAAGAAAATGAGATTGATACAATCTTGCAACACATCTCCAAGTTCTTGCAATCTTGCCTCTGTTGTAGCGCAAAGGATTTCACCTATTTCCAACTAGAAAAAGTTGGATCGAGTTCATATTGATATATCCGATACTGTTGGGCTTTAGTTACACTGGTGACTGAAGAATCTAAAATCCTCTTCGTGTAAAACCACACTATGAGAACAGTTTCCTTTCTCAACGTAGGACAGCTCAAAGTCACCTCCACGCTGTACATCCATTGAACTTTCCATTGCCCCTCAGGTTTACCTGGGACAGGATGGAAAGAATCTTTGCTGGAAGCCAACTAATCTTCTCTCCTTCTTCCCACTTACACAGAAGAACTGTTTCAGCATCCATTGTAAACTGCATGTTTTATGATTATATGTAATTAACTATTTGCTCCACCTCCAGGAAACGAGTCGATTGGCGCTATTTTGTCGATAATCGTCACTCGGATTTTAGGCGATCGATTGTCGACTATCGTCTATCGGAAAACTGTCAGCGATACCAAAGCCTAGTGCGCTCACACCACTACGTCATACATTAAATGAAGTTCCTAAACATGTACCCCTTTTTTTTCAAAGGAAGGTTCCTCCTGCTCTCAAAGCTTTGAGCGCTCTAGTTTCATAACCAAATGGCCACTCTGAGTGGTTATGGGCACTTCAGCTGATTGATTGACTGTAACCTGATTTTTTGATCTTGCAACCGTAACAGGCACAGGCTAGAAGAAGAGATTCGTTTTCCCTCATCAAGCCAAGGGGGGACGCTGTTAAATTTGCTAGTGAATTTGGGTGTACATCTGAAGGTTATATATGTACAATGTTCTCTGTTAATTGATCATCTTGTTGCCATGGTTCTACAGTTCAGGTTCTAGAGATTCCAGTTCTGTACGGTCAGCTGGCCTGTTCTTGGAGGGTTTCAGAAGCTCTCTGTTTCTATGGAGCACATTACTCTCTACATTAAACACATAGGACCAACCTGATACCATATCTGAACAGGAGACTGGTTCTGCTGGGCCTTCTTAGCTTTGACATCCTTAACCAGAACTGGTTCGCTAACTTGTAACGGGGGTAGAATCTTTCCATGGCTGTGTTGGTGTTCTTGTATGTGATGCTTTCTTCTCCCAAACCTCTGTCGCTAGACAGGGCTCTAACTTCCTCGCATTCATTCAGGGGAACTACACTTCTAGTTCTCCTTCCAAACAACCGCTGACATGGACTTGTGCCTAAATCTACTGCTGCCACTCTAGTATGACTAGTATCCTGACTCCTTTTCAACAGTCTCTTGGCAATCTTCACAGCAGTTTCCGCTTTGCCATCTGACCGACTATGATTTGGTGCAGACACTGAGTGAGCAAACTCCCATGGCTTAGCAAATTTCCCGAATTCATATGACAGCAACTGTGGTCCTCCATCAGTGTGTACCACCTCTGGAATACCATGTCAGGCAAATTGTTTCTTGCAAACGGTAATAGCAGCTGAGGTGAGAGTGAGGAAGTTTGGACATTTAGAAGAAATCTGTTAGATAATTCACCACGATCAAGTATTCTTCTTTGCTGCGAAATAAATTCATTCCACTTTTACACCTGCGATGTATTGGTATATTGTGGGCTAGGTATTTTTCTTTATGCTGTGCTGGAGCATCTTTCTCACAGCTTCAGCACGCTTTGATAACCTTGAGTCATGTTGGGCCAGTACACAGCATCCTTGGCTCTGTGATGGGTTGATTCTCAGCCCACATGGCTAGTGTGAAGTCTCTGAAGATAATCTGCTTTTAGTGACTGTGGCACTACTACTTGTTCCTTTAAATTCCCGTGCCTGTGCAGGCACATCTTTCACCTGGTTGGGCTACCCCTGCACGAGAACCACTTTTTGTTCTTCATCATCCACTGCTGCCTTCTGAACCTCCACCAACCTCTGATCCCTTACATGCACAGCATCCTTACACTGTGCATGTAAGGGATCAACTTATCCTCTTCTGTAGCCCATGATGGGGCATCTGCTACTATCTGCTCTTTTCCAGCGATTTATGACACAACCAAATTGTATCTCTTTAGGGGGCAGCAACATTTGCTGTAGCCATTTTGGTGCTGCCAAAATGGACTACTTGTTAATGTCTTCCAGCAGTTTGTGATCGGTTTCCACAGCTGTTCACTTTCCGTATATATATATCGATCAATTACAGGTAAGCACAATAGCGAGACATTCCAGCTCTATGGCTACACAATGGTTTTTGCTGTTGTTAAGAGACCTTGATACCAACATAATTGGGCAACCGTCTTGTAAAAAGTTTGCACTCAAAACATCGGTGCTAGTACAGTGTATCACAATGTATGGTCTTGGCTTATTTACATCATAATGCACTAGCAGGAGTTCACTCGTGATGAACTTTATGACCCCATCAAAACATGTCTGCTCTAACTCTCCCCAGTTCCATTTTACGTTGGCTTCCTCAATGGCTCAGTTGCCCGCGAGAGATTTGGAACAAATTTGACCAAACAGTTGCACGTTTCGTTGTCGCAATGTGTGTGACATCAATTATTTCAGGCGTTTGATCTTCAGAACCAGCATGTCATAGAACTATCAATGAAATATTCTGTGCATGTGCTTTCTGCATGATTTATCTTTTAAAGCTACAGTAACGGCCATATTAAACATCACACATCGTACGACCGTGCGACGAATATATGGCTTCGTTTGTAGGCTCGTTTGGCTAAGTATCGTTCAAACGCTGACTATTTAACTCATTGCGCAAGTCATCTCTGTTTTCATATTCGGCCGCTATTACACACGTGCTTCAGTTGATAAAGATGGTGTACAGTGACTATTTGAAGCTTCGCATGCTCGCATAGGCTACAAAGCTCCTACAATATGTAACCTACTGAAGGCCGAAAATCTATCGTGTACTCGCGAAAACATATTTTGGTTTTTGAAGAAATACGCGGAAACCCACAGCATCGCTAGAAAGCCGGAGTCAGGGCAGGTGATTGCAGAAATGTAGGCCTTAGTTGAGCAGCAGATGCATATTGACGACGAAACAACAGCGCACAACTCCACCGGCTGTTACAGTCACGTGGCTATAAGATAAGCCTTCTCACTGTTCTTCGCTGCAGGAGATCTCTTGGATGGACATTTCGCGGTAGCGCATACTGCCAGCCCGTACGCAATGTTAATAAACAGAAGCGGCGGGAGTGGGCCAAGGCGAATGCAATTTTGAAGACGTTTTGTGGACTGATGAGTGTAGTGTCCAAATGGAGAGCCACAGGCGATTTTGCTGCCGGAAAATCAGAGACGCTCCAAAGCCTAAGCCAAGGCACATGTACAGGTCCTACTTTTCTAAAAGCGCGTACTGTCTGTATCATGCAAGCGCAAGACTAAGACTAAGTCCCACCCGATAGTTAACACTTTTTAGGTGCGGATATAGGTTTCGTTTGTTGAATAGTTTTGGATAGTCTTTTTAGATCGTTCTGCATCTTCGCCAGATTGTAGCACTAAGACGATGTGTGATGTTTAATTTGACCGCTACTGTAAATTATCATATTGATTCACATCACATGCACATTCATAGTACAACTTGCAACTATATGCAGGATGAGTTGACACTTATGAGCATTCTCACGGGTTCCCAGTCCATGGTCATCCACAAAGGTTCTTCTTCGCTGACCATAACATTTTTTGGCGGTCCATCGTTTATTACATGTACCGCAAATATGGGATCGTTTTCAAAAACAGTAAAGCTAACGCATATTTCTTGAAGTCTGAAATATCCTCTATACATTGCTTCTTAATGCTCTGAATATTTGATCAGCCATACATTTCAACGCAAACGTTACATTTTATGATGCATGCACTAGGTCCCTTTTCGACGAAACAATTCCAGATGTTGACAGTTATGTGGTTTCATGAAGTAATTACATAATTCCCTTTTCCGGATGGTCACAAACATGGTCAAGCTGACCATATCGCCTATTTTGATGGTTAGCGGGTGAACTGCGGCAACTACATCCATGGTGTGCTTTTGAGGTCACACGTGGTCATAGGTTATTTATGGGTGCAAATTTCACTAATCAGTGTTGTGCTCATGGCAGCTGACCACACCATAGAATATAGGATGGAGGGAAATTGGAAACAGGACTCCTCATTGTTGCATAAGGTCTACAATTGCATGTCAGGTGTCCTTGATAGGTTAAATCCATACATTATCGCTTAGCTGCCTACAGTCATTTTGTACTTGCATGAGGCCCTGTCCATGTGCAACCACACCCATCATTAGCCTTCTCTATGGTGTCTCATATGCATTTATAAGATCATTTATTTTTATTTATAAGGGCATGATTATTATACTCTACCTATATACTATCGTTTGATTAGAATGGGACAATAAATTCAAGTGCTTTATTTCAGTTTAGTTAACCACTTCATTACCAACAGTGTGGTTATGGAGAAACCCTTTCCACACATCACCTGTGGTGTGTGCTCCAAGCCCTACAAGGATCCAAGAATTCTGCCATGTTTGCACTCCTTCTGTCTACAATGTCTCCATCATGAGATAGAGAAAAGTGGTTCCCAACAAATGTTCCAATGTCCCATCTGTGAACGAAACACCAGCATCCCAGTGGGAGGGGCCAGTGTTCTCCCTCAGAACCTCCATCTTGGATTTGAAGTAGAGGTAGCAGGGTACATGTCCAAGATGGTGAACAACAGTGATGTAGCATGTAACCACTGCATAGATGGGGACAATGGTCCTGCAGTGGTGTTCTGTTGTACATGTCATCAGTTCCTATGCAAGGTGGCTTATGAGTACCATAGAACTGATCGCCATCTTTCCAAACACAATACGGTTGGACTAGACCAGGAGGGAGCCAGACAGCTGCATACCATCATGAAGCCAAGAGAGCATTACTGCTCTCAGCTTAACCATGAAGACAATAAATTGAATTTTTATTGTGAGACTTGTAGTTTGCTGGTATGCCTTCACTGCACTACAGCTACCCACAAAAGTCACACTGTGAAGGAAATATCCACAGTAGCAAAGAGTCATCAAATGGAAATCACAGGAGCACTTGAGGATGCAAAAAAGGTAGTGACAAAGCTGACTGGAGCCATGGATGAAAATAACAAGATGATAGAACAAGTGGAGATCTACAAACAAACTGCTTTCTTGGCCATCAACCGAGCATTTGAAACACTCCAACAAACATTGGAAGAAAGGAGAAAGACACTATTGTCAGAGTTGGAGGTTATTTCACTGTCCAAGACAACAGCTCTGACCCTCCAGAAGGAACAGTTTGAGAAGATGGTTGGAGACATTCGTCACTACACTGATATGGCATCCCAGATCCTGCAGACCCACACTGACCATGGGATTGTAGCATTGGGAGGACTCATACCCATTGAACTGCAGGCCACCCTGGAGAGGGTCCAGACCATTTCCCACACTCCAAACCAACATAGCAACATAACTGTGTCTGTGCAAACAGATGATCTTATTCGACAACTGTCGAAATTAGGAAATTTATCCGAGTTTTATCCTTCTCCATCTTCAAGCAATTGGACGTCCACATCAATAGCCAAGGTGGGGACCAGGTACGACGTAAAAATACAAAGCAAGACCTCAGAGGGTGCCGAGTACCCACATGGTGGTGTAGAGGTGAAGGGTGAGATGTGGTCCAAGACCCAAAATGGTGCAGTTGTGTATGGAGAGGTGGAGGACCACGGGGATGGTACCTACACCATCACCCTCACCCCTCAAACTGCTGGTCCTCACCAGCTCCTCATCACAATGGATGGTCAGCATGTACAGAATAGTCCTAATGACCTTGATGTGAGGCCTAAATGTGACTACCGTATCTTATGTAATGCCCAACAAGGGATCCAGTGTAATAGGCCTAGATGTGTAGCCATCCATGACAATGGAGACATCTATGTAGGGAGTAGTGATGGCTGCATTAATGTGTTTGATCAAACAGGTCAACAGAAGAATACCATAGGTAGTAGTGGAAGTGGTGATGGTCAGTTCTCTTATCCAAACGGTATATCCATCAAGGGAGATGTGTTGTATGTTACTGATGGTGGTAACCATCGTGTACAGAAGCTGACATCAAGTGGAAAGTTCCTTCATAAGTTTGGTCAGAAAGGATCAGGTCAGGGACAGTTCAATAGTCCATGGGGTGTTATCATTGACTCCAACAACAAACTGATTGTGTCTGACTTTAATAACCATAGGATACAAATATTCAACGAAAATTGTGGTTGGTTATTAACCATTGATGGTAAAGGCTTAGTCAATAATGGTCCATGTGGTCTTGCCTTGGACCCTCAGGGAAACATTCATGTTGCAGCCTGGTGGGGTTCAAGCACTATCAAAGTGTTTACCAAAGAAGGTGTCTATGTCAGGATGTATGGTGATCCTAATGGTCCCAGTGGAATAGCCATTGATGATGAAGGCTACAGCCTTGTCAGTGAGTATTGGGGCAATAGTCTCTCCATCTATGATTCTGACGGAAACAAGATCCACACAGTTGGGAATCTGAAGAATCCCTATGATACTGCACTAGATCCCAGAAATGGCAGTGTGTTCATTGCTAACTATGGTGCTGGCACAGTATTGAAGTATTGTGTTTGAAAAGTGACGTGAATGTACTACTATTGTATAATATTTCCATATAAGTAATCATTATGTAAGCTTCTGTATATAATTTATATTTAAATTTATATCTGAACTAAAGTGGCTCTGTTTGGTTGAGGAGGTTGCGTGAGTGTATGTGTGTATGCGTGTATGAGTGCGTGTGTGTATGTGATAGCAATACAAGCGCCTGTGTGGTGCATATGTGTGTAGTATCTCCTACATGCATGTCCTCTGTGACACTGCCTAATGTAATTTAAACTTACTTAACGTGTTTTTGTGTCATTGCAGCCAGTGATGCTTGCAGTGCAAATATCAAAGACCCACCATGTGTGTGTGTGTGTGTGTGTGTGTGTGTGGGTGTGGGTGTGGGTATGGATCTGTGTGTTTGGGTGTGGGTATGGGTGTGTGTGTGAGTGTCCCGCATTGTTGTGTGTGTTGTATACTGTAAATAATCACATGACCATATATAGATCACATGACCCGTTAGTTCCATTGGTATATTGATTGTAAAGGTGTGTCATAGATAACCACAATGCAGAACTGCTGGTAGAGGTACACTGTACAGTACATGTAATGATATTGCAGATCAGTTTTTGCAAGACATGTACAGACGTGTGTCCACAGATTGGTATTGAATGGTTTGGAGAGAAGGAAGTGTGATCTATGGAAGGTGGGAGTGATGAAGAGGGTGTGTGAGGGTGTGTATGGAGGAGGTGTGGATGGTGTTGAAAGTGGGATTCCGTGTCATCCACACTTGCCATTAATGTCACTTCCCTTTTTGATGTCTTTCCATTATGACTCTTACCCCTCCCATCTCCCCATCCTCTGACCTCCTCTTCCCCACTCCATTACATCTCTTTATGCTGTTGATTGTGGACCTGGCAAGACATGCAAGATGTTTGATCAGGGCACCATCTTCTCTGTGTAGACATCAAGTACAATGTTGGCGTCTTTGAATGTGAGTACAGTGTGCATATTGTTACTTACATTTATAGATGTACATGTAGCTGTGGTGTAGTCATAAGAAAGGCTAGTTGAGATACATTTGCCGTAAGGACTAGTTCGTTATTATGCAAATAGAGATAAAAGCTACCATAAACATTCCAAAGTGTATCAATATTTCAGTTTGGTGTCTCAAGGTTTGAAACATCAGGTTCTTCAGCAGTGAGTCGACTTGTCAAGGTCCTATTCATAGTTGGGAATGGTCACTCAGCTTCATAGATGTGGCAAATGAGGCCAGTAAATATATAAGGTCTACAACAGAAGAGTTTCTAGCAGCTAACATACTGTAGGAATACTCCCAGGCTAAATTACCCATCCTGAGGAACCTGGGACCACTTCCACCTATCTGGGAGATTGCTTACACGGAGAACGAGATGTATTTTATCGTGTGAATGGCCTGGGGACTAGGGCAACTGGGGGTAGTCAGTCAGTGAACTCGAGAGCATTTGAATTGTAAGTCTGGGGACTAGTGTCATTTGAAGTGTAGGTCTGGGGACTAGCTAGGTCTGGGGCATCACATCAGATAATGCGTAATAATCTAGTCCTCCCTTATCCTCTCCCACCCTCCCCTGTCCCTCCCTCCTACAGGCACCACATGTATACTGGATGACTGGCTTACATGATGAAACATACGCTGCCTGATTGTGAGGACAATGGTAAAGTCTGGGTACCTGACCCCCAAAGGGGGGGCAATGCTCTGCTGGGGCAGTGTAGTGTGTGTTAGCCCATACCATACATTCTACACTCCCTGCTGACATACCTATCCCCAATACAAACTTCATTACCTCTTCCTTTCTCCTCCCTCCCCTCTCCCTTTTCTCGCCTCTCCTCTCCTCTACCCTCTTTCCTCCTACCCACTTGCTCTCCCTTTCTCACTTCTCTCCATCTCAGAGCTTCCCTATTGCTGGGAGGAAGGTAGTGATCCAGTGCTGGATCACTACCTTTCTCCCAGCAATAGGGAAGCTCCGTGATGGAGAGAAGTGGAGAGCGGGAAGGTGGAAGGAGGAATGCTCGATGTAGAAGGTTACAGACAAGTGTATGGAACCTTTTACATCGAGCATTCCTCCTTCCACCTTCCCAATCCCCCTCCCTCCCTCCCTCCCTCCCTCCCTTCCTCCCTCAGTGCGATGATATCACCCTCTCTTCCACCACCAACCCTCCATGTTAAGAGCACTGTGTTCTGTGTTGCAGCTATTCAATAGCAAGTTCTACAATCGCATAGCCTCTTTCCCGACTATCATCATCTCTGCCCTATTCCACGAGTACGTGTTGTGGGCCCCCTTCCGTTTCATTGCCCCAATCCTATTGGTGCAATACGGCACATTTGGAAGTAAGGATATAGTAATTTTGTGCGGGTTTTTGTGTATGTGAGTGGGTGTGAAGAGGGCTGTTTTTATTAAGGGTTTATTCATTTGTTCCTTTGTACCACACCCACCATCACCTTGTGTGTGTGCCACACCATTGCATGGCTTCACACCAATATCACACCCACACATGTTTAGCTTGCTCCGTTCATGTATTACATCATGCCACACCCACTATTACATGAGTTGCTACCTTGCCCCGCCCCTTTTCCCTACCCTCCCCCCAAATCAGTGTTATCCTCCTCCCCAGCCCGTGCAATGGGTGTTCCCAACCTTCCCTCTTCCCCAGCCATATAACACATCCCTCCCTCCTCCCCAGCCATACTATACTTCGTAAAACCATCACCAAACAGCAAGTTCTGGAACTACTTCATCCACATCGGGCTGAACATTGGTGTGGCCGCCATGGTATTCTGCTACACTATGGAGCTATATGCCCGACACCTGTGCCCCAGGGAGGAGAGCTTCTCCAATACCTTCATGCCCAGATCACTGGACTGTGTCCTACTGTGAAGTGTGTGTGTGTGTGTGTGTGTGTATGTGTGTGTGTGTGTGTGTGTCCTTGCCTTCTCTTTCTTATCTCATTTTGAACCAAACACGTGTGCCTGTTGCTATTGTAAATTTTTGTAGAATTGTACCTAAATACTCTTTGTAATTGAACCTAACTTTTATTGCAATTGAACCTCAGCCCATATGTCCAAGAAGACTATATATAGCTTCTTACATTTTGGTTGAAAATTAGGTAGACCTGGATGCACTCACTACCCTGTTTCCTTCAAGAAACTAAAAGTGAGCACAGCAGCCGCCACCACTGGGGGCAGGAGGATAGGCAGTGATGACCCCAAATGTTCAGCCTTGGGTTGGCAATGGTATGACATGGTTGCGGAGTACGTCCTCTGGTGCTTGAGGTGACATAGCCATACTGAACTTTACACAGCGTAGCGGCTTGCCTTGAGGATGCGATGCTCTGGTCTTGTTCAACGTGTAGTGTGTGTAGTGTGTAGTGTGTAAAATGTTGTGCTTTATTATTTCCGGCTTGTACGTTTGTGTATGCATAATGTGCGTAATTACTCATCAGTGCAGCGAGTCTCCACTGTGTATATTGTAGTGTGTATACTGTAGTGTGTATGCTATAGCTTGTGTGTAGCTTGTGTGTACATCTAATGTTGCAAACTTACTACATCAGCTGCGTGCATGTGTGTGTGAGCATGTGTTTTGTGCATGTACATTTGTGTGCATGTGTGTATGTGAGCACTGTGTGTCCATGTGTTAGTGTGGGTGTGCATGAGCATGTGTTTGTGTGCTTGTCTCTGGGAGTTTCACTTACAGTGAGGAATTATTTGGTATACTTGTACTTTCACAGGTTCTGATGGTGATGAGTTGTAAGATATATAGTGCATTATGTTTACATAGTTCTCAGAAACTCTGATGTGCTAAAAGCTCATGGCCTCTGTAGCTCGTATGTACAGTATAGCATCCTGTGCATCCTGTTGCAAACGTCCTTTCCACTCTCTGAGCTTACCTTTCCCTTGCTCAATCAATGGATTACCATTGACCTGACAGAGTGGGACATCAGGGGTGTATGTATGTGTGATATGTGTTAGTGTGTGTGTGTGTTATTGTGTACACCTCTGTGTACATGTATATATGTCGCATGTGTATGTGTGTGTTGTGTGTGCATGTGCATGTGTGTATGTGTACACACCTGTATGTGCATAATGTGTGTTGTATATGTGTGCATGTGTGTGTGCATGTGTGTTCGTGTGCATATATATGTATGTGTGTATGGAGTAGAGAGTACCACAAATTTCCTCTACCCTGTCTGAATTTCAGCATCTGAGGATGTCCACATCTGTGCTGGTGCTGCGTTGTAGCACTGTGCTAAGGCTAATCCAGTGGTGCCATCAGCCTTGTAGTTAAAAGCTACTGAAAGAATGTAGAAAGTGTTGACTGTTCACATGTAGAAACTACTCGACTGTCGTTTAGCTTGCGAATTAGTGATGTGGTGCCATATTATTAAACGATCGAATGTGTAATGTGCCCACTAAATATGGGCCGATCAAGGTCTGGTTACTAAATTAAAATTAAAATGTTATCGGTACTAGCAATCACGCGACCTCTGCAGTGCTCAATCAAAAAGCTCAACTCATGGAAAGGTACGTCGGAGGAAAGATTGAACCATTAACCTGACAGAAAGTGTGTATGTATGTGTGATATGTGTTAGTGTGTGTGTGTGTTATTGTTTACACCTCTGTGTACATGTATGTGCATGTGTATGTGTGTGTTGTGTGTGCATGTGCATGTGTGTATGTGTACACACCTGTATGTGCATAATGTGTGTTGTATATGTGTGCATGTGTGTGTGCATGTGTGTTCGTGTGCATATATATGTATGTGTGTATGTGTGTATGGAGTAGGGAGTACCACACATTTCCTCTACCCTGTCTGAATTTCAGCATCTGAGGAAGTCCACATCTGTGCTGGTGCTGCGTTGTAGCACTGTGCTAAGGCTTATCCAGTGGTGCCATCAGCCTTGTAGTTAAAAGGTACTGAAGGAATGTAGAAAGTGTTGACTGTTCACATGTAGAAACTACTCGACTGTCGTTTAGCTTGCGAATTAGTGGTGTGGTGCCATATTTTTAAAGGATCGAATGTGTATAAATGTAAATGTGCCCACTAAATATGGGCCGATCAAGGTCTGGTTACTAAATTAAAATTAAAATGTATCTAATTGATCGATACTGTACAAGCAATCACGCGACCTCTAAAAGTCAATCAATAAGCTCAACACATGGAAACAGTACTAGTGGAGCCAAAGAACAGGTAAGTTTTTGAAAAGTCGGAGGAAGGATTGAAGCTAGTGATCGAATTATCGGAAGTTTCGATAGAAACGTCCATATAGGATTTGACCCCGACTATGAATGACATTAAAAAAACGCGACCCGTCTGTAACAACACTCCCGACGATCGGATCGTTTAGCTTGTTTTAGCAATCGATCTAGAAGTCCAAAAATGAGTAGTTTCGTTTTTGTTTCATGTCGCAGAACCGCGTGGTTGTAGAGAACAAGAGTGTACTGCCCGTTCTCGTACCCAGTCTTGGAACAAGGGGCGGGTCGTCTTCTTCTCCTCCTCCTCCTTCTTGGCAACGCATAACTCGGGACAGGAACACTTTTAAGCGATCAAAATTTCACCCCTAGCTTCAGAATCGGATGGAGGACTCGCTTTTATATGTTATACTCTGATACACAATCGACTATCAGCCTTTGTCTTGTATAATTAGACATTGGGTGTGAAAAAAAAATTAAGAAAACAAGCAAATAAAAACATTCTCTACGAGAAAGTTGGTGGGATATAGGATTTGAAGGCAATTGGTGGTGTAAAAAGCAAGGAAACAAGGTCTTATCAGAAGGGAAAATGTAACAGTCCTATATTTAGCACACAAACAACATACGCCCTAGAAATGTGCTAAATATAGGACTATTACATTTTCCCTTCTGATAAGACCTTGTTTCCTTGCTTTTTACACCACCAATTGCCTTCAAATCCTATATCCCACCAACTTTCTCGTAGAGAATGTTTTTATTTACTTGTAGACTTAGTCTTTCTCATAGAAGCGTGCACATTTTAGCAGTAATGGTTTATATACTGTTCGTACGTGGTTTGTTCTTCAATGGTTGTGTCATTTTAAGCGGTGCATATTATGGGGGCAATGTTCTAAACCATTTGAACATTGCATGCGCTCACATGTTACACCACAACGCTCTCCGGTTGACGAGGGAAGGGAGGGGACAAGATGCATAGGGGTAAAGTTACCTTTTACATGTGTGCATGTACCAGCGCGACGCGTCATACCATCTACATGCAAGGTGGCATGGTTGACGACACTGTATTCGCGTAGGCCTATGTGATTGGTCGGGCAACGCTGTCACCATAACAGCAAAACAGCGACGAATCAACGCTGAGAAAGTTGTGAAGGAATCGGAAGTTTCGTTAGAAACTTCCATATAGGATTTGACCCCGACTATGAATATCATTAAAAAACGCGACCCGTCTGTAACAACACTCCCGACGATCGGATCGTGTAGCTTGTTTTAGCAATCGATCTAGAAGTCAAAAATGAGTAGTTTTGTTTTTGTTTCATGTCGCAGAACCGCGTGGTTGTAGAGAACAAGAGTGTACTGCCCGTTCTCGTACCCAGTCTCGGAACAAGGGGCGGGTCGTCTTCTTCTCCTTCTCCTGCATAACTCTGGACAGGAACACTTTTAAGCGATCAAAATTTCACCACTAGCTTCAGAATCGGATGGAGGACTCGCTTTTATATAAATAATCGATGTTATACTCTGATACACAATCACTATCAGCCTATGTCTTGTATAATTAGATTACTTCATAATTACGGTATCTAAAGATGTGTATAAATAACAATTCGTTTGGTGTGATACTTTTTTGTTAGTGAAGTTGTTTCTGCCTTCACGTCAAGAAAAGAAACGAGCGAAACGACGTGCTAAATACCTTCAAGTTCGAGACGATGTTTTAGAATCGGCACGGGCATCCTACAAGGCAGACCCTGAAAAGAAACAGACAGCTGAACGCGAGGGATATCATGCAGACCCAGAAAAGAAACGGTCAGCTAAACGCGAGCGGTATCATGCAGACCCGGAAAAGAAACGGTCAGCTAAACGCGAAAGCTATGAAGCAGACCCAGCAAAGAAACAGACCGAAGAACGCGAGCGGTATCATGCAGACCCAGAAAAGAAACGGTCAGCTGAAAGGAAACGTTATTGGGAGGGTCCTGAATGTGCTCGCTTGGCGAAGAGAGTGCGGTACGGGAAGGCTAAGCGTACCCTGCAAAACCAACGAGGCCATCGAAAAAGAACTACCGACAAAGTTATTCAAAGGTATGTATATGTAGATGTAGTAACCTGCACAGTATCTCAGATATTGAGCAGGGTTTGCATATGACATTAGCTGAAACGTTGCGTCAGCGTTGCCTTGTGTCAGATGCATGGTTTGAATATTCTAGTGCAACGACGTAGCAAATGTCATATGCAATTGCATGCGTAACTATAGAGCAGAGGGGTTAGAGTTTGGGGTGGGGTATAAAAGGAAATGCTGTCTTGTTGTGCCAGGTGGTTGGTGATCGCTCAGGGCATGTGATTTTTGATATCATCTGTGCATTGAATCCGAATGGTTTCAGTTTACATTGGATTTCATGGCCATAAAAATATTTTAGTGGGATGTAAGAGTAACTTTCAAGCCTTGGTGTACTGTGTACATGCGTAATATTGCATGTACATGTACGCACTTCCTTTTTTCACTGTAGCTACTCTCTGTACGAACCAAAGGATATCGTACTTAGCGAGTATAAGAGTGGCCTTGAAAAGGCTATTCTTAAAAATAGCACTTTACTAGTTCAGTTAAATGATGCCTTTTACCAAACGCACCCATGGTTAGCACAAAAGGTGTGTACCAGATCTGCGCATGCTGCTGTCAGTAAAGGATATATGGCCCAGTACAATTTGGCCTATGAGAATAGCAGTTCTAATAACAACTGCTGAAGCTTTTGATAACATTCTATTTGTGTTATTGCACGTGCAAGAAAGAGCATATTATTATGCATGTGTATACACCAGTAATTGGAATGGCTCACAAACAAGCATTCTGGTTGTGCAATGTAATTGGCATCATTTCTAACAATTGTTTCAGATGAGTCTCTAACTACATCAGGAAAACTACATCCCAAAGAAGCTTTATGCATCTCCAGAGAAAGAAAGTACTTCATCCATTGTACAGTACTTGTAAGTATATTGTGTGTGAGTGTATGTGTGTGTGTTTGTGTTTGTACAAGCGCTGCTCTGTGCTGATCTGCTGATCTGTGATGATTAGATTAACAACTGCTATCTCATCATCATTTGTGGTGCAAAGAAGGTGTACATATGGCTTCTGTGAACTCCCAGATTCTACCAAGTGCTTCTGGTGCATTGTAAGAATATTGTGGTGTGTGTGTGTGTGTGTGTGTGTGTGTGTGTGTGTGTGTGTGTGTGTGTGTGTGTGTGTGTGTGTGTGTGTGTGTGTGTGTGTGTGTGTGTGTGTGTGTGTGTGTGTGTGTGTGTGTTTGTGTGTGTGTGTGTGTTTGCATGTGTGTGTGATCTTTCTTTGATCTTTAGCAATGCCCATATCCCCCTCCAGTTCTCCTGGATATGGCTTCTGTTTACTCTCAATAGATTTTACCAGCTACTGGTTGCCACATGTATGTTGATTTGTCTACTAACGTTCCCCATTATCTCACACAATTTGGCCAAAAAGGTTGTCAAGGATGCTATTGGTTGCCATTTGCTTCTGGACACTCACCTGCACTGCTCTGTCCAAGGATGTTGTTGTATACAAGAACTACTCTGGCATACAAGGGGTAATCTGTTATTCCCTCTTTTATGGGATATTCCCACTTCCATACTGCAAGGTGTTGCTGGCAAAAACGTCAGAGACAATTATTATCCAAACTATTAGTGTGTTGTTTTGTGTGTATGACATTGGTGGCTGAACATTATGAATCAATACGGATCACTTGCGATCAATTACGCATCATGCATCGGAATAATGTGCATGAAAAAAAAAAAAGAATGAAACAAGTAAATAAAAACCTTCTCTAAGAGAAAGTTGGTGGGATATAGGATTTGAAGGCAATGGTGGTGTAAAAAGCAAGGAAACAAGGTTCTGTAATAGTAAGGGAAAATGTCATAGTCCTATATTTAGCCCGTTTGTAACATATACTATGTTCGTGTGCTAAATATAGGACTATGACATTTTCCCTTACTATTACAGAACCTTGTTTCCTTGCTTTTTACACCACCATTGCCTTCAAATCCTTTATCCCACCAACTTTCTCATAGAGAAGGTTTTTATTTACTTGTGTAATATCACGTAACGTCGCGTATGACCACACCCACTGGTGGGAAAGATTCAACGGTGTTGTACGCACGTGGACACCAAATCTTGGTATCGCGTCTATAGGCGTCATGGTAAATCACTGCGTTGTCGTTGGTTGCAACAGTTACGTTGGAAAGAAACCTGGGCTTCGTTTTTCCGCTTTCCAAGCCATCGGATCGTCGAGAAAAGGGCTCGATGGATAGACGAGAGAAATGGTCTTCCGGAAACGGTGCAAGGATATGCAATGAACATTTTGTATTAGGTACGTTGAGAATGATTATAATAAGCCTGATTGCCTAGCAATGTTATAAGTCCCTTGTTTATCTCGTAAACATGTAGGTGAGCCGCATCGTGACTCTGATCATGCCGATTTCGTTCCGAGTGTGTTTACCACGGCACATAAGCGTACAGGGGAAAGGGTTTTCGTTCAGCAGCGATATGAAAGACTGCAGGAAAAAAAAGAAGAGGACGAAAAGGTTATCTGGATTTCAGCAGACATTGGAAGTTGCAGAAGACGTTGAACAGAATGATGAGGAGACACGTGGGAATGATGGTGGTGAACAGAATGATGAGGAGACACGTGGGAATGATGTACATGAGATTGGGATTACCAGTGCTCACAACGAAGAACAGCAAATTGCACCCATCATTACAGAGGAAGTTATGGATGCTGCAGCCACACTTGTTCAGCTATCAGGGAATCAACAGTTTGTGAGCAAGAAACCCAAACTGAAACCTTTGTGGAGGAACTGATGACCAAGGTACATGATTTAATTGAAAAGAATAAATCCCTTAACCATCAGCTGCAAGATTGTGCATTTTCTTTTAAGAAAATGGAAGCAAATGATAATTTGACAGCATTTGATACAGGTTTACCATCTTGGGTGGTGTTCCTTCATGTATAAATGTACACCATGCCTTATGTTCCCCAAGGACGCTCCCTTTCTTCTATGGATGAACTATTTCTTACACTGGTCAAGCTAAGGCTTAATTTGATGCATAATGATCTTGCCTGTCGTTTTCGCCTTTCTGAAAGTACTGTTTCCCGTGTTTTCCATAGGAGGCTAGATGTGCTGCATGACAAACTACAAATTTTTACTTGTTCGGCCATCATATGATACTATTAGGGAGAATATGCCACTGATATTTAAACAACTCTACCCCAGATGCAGATGCATAATTGATTGCTCTGAAATTTTTATTGAAACCCCGTCATGTTTTCGTGCCAGAGCACAGACATACTCAAACTATAAAAAGCACAATACAGTTAAATTCTTAATTGCCATTACTCCTTATGGTACAATTTCATTTCTGTCGGATTGTTGGAGTGGTCGTGCTCCTGATAAGGTTCTAACACAGGAATCAGGAATTTTGGATTTATTAGAACCAGAGGACACAGTTCTTGCTGACCGTGGCTTCACTATATATGAAGATGTCATTTTGCAAGGAGAAAAATTGGAAATACTTGCTTTTACACAGGAGAAGAAGCAGCTATTCCAAGAAGTTGAAAGGTCCAAGCAGCTATCCCAAGTTCGCATTCATGTTGAAAGGTGTATAGGATTATTGAAGAACAAGTATACTTGAAAGGAACTTTACCAATATGTCTAGTAAAAAATAATGGTGGTACTCATGGATCTACCATTGACAAAATGTTGATCGTTTCTAGTGCATTAACCAATTTACCAGCACGTATTGTACCTCAATAACATGTCAGTCATTCCAATTATTAATTTTATTTTGCGTAACATAGCTTAATGTGCATGCACAGCATTTGGCTTGTATAACTTGAAAAGATTTAATTGATTTGCACAGTGCAAAAAGTTTGTTATGCGACACTGTATATTATAACGTATATTCGAATATAAGCAGCAATATAAGCTGTCTGCGTATTGAACATTATAAGCAAATGCGTATATTGAAATATTGTCAGTCACGTGCGGTTTCTGGTATCTTAGCAAACCTTTGAATTTCATTAATGTTACACGGTTTGGTGAACCGCGCACTATCGTAATTTGGGCTTTTACCTTCCGTAAACCAGTCCTCCGCCCCCCCCCCATCCCCACTCCCCTTTGCATCTGCTTGGTTTATAAAACTTTTCTTCGCACATATAAGTGGTACAACACCAAACACAAATATTCAAACACCATAGTGCCTTAAGACAGCGGTTCCCAAGTACTAACTTAGTGTGACCTGATAAAGACGAGAATATAATAACATTTGGCGCCAAATGAAATGGCCATACTTACCTCTAGCGATGGACTTGTTGGTGCTGACTAACCAAATGCGCACAAAAGAAAAATACATTTTAGTGCCCCCAGCATACTTACCAGTTCGAATAGAAACGCTGCAGAAAAGCAAAATGAAGGTAGCAAAGCCATTGCGTACTTACCTCAGCAGAATCGACCCGCGCTTGTGATAGCCGAAACCCATAGTTCTTGAGACAGCGGTCCCCACGTACTATGTGACCTGATAAAGACGAGAACAATAACATTTGGCATCAATTGAAATGGTCATACTTGCCACTGTGTAACTTACCTCAGCAGAATCGGCCGCTTGTAATAACCGGAGACCAACCCCAATAAAGTGCATTGCACACAAATTGTGAGTCGCTTACCGTATACTAGGCTTGCTTTCAGCAGGTTGATGAGGCTGATGTACTACATCACAAACGCATCCCCAAAATAACACAAACGTGATAAGCAAAGTCACGTACCTTTCCAGGCCATGCACACTCACACAGGAACCCGCCAAAATTAGCCATCACGTGCAATGGCATACTCTAATTGGTGCACTTTTAAATTTGGTTATAAATAACAACGATAACAGCACTAACCTATTGACAAGTAAGACTATCACCTATTTCTTGAACTGGCAGAAATCTTCAATTTTACAACATTTACAAGCCTGCGTGAAATTGTAAAAAACAATAGTGGTTGTGCAATGGGCGGAGCGAAGTGACGTTATTTGTGTTAACCGCCTGTCAAAAGCAATTGTATGGGCAAGGCTTGTTGTGCAGTTGGATGCAGTAATCGTTTCATTAAAGGTTCGGGCGTTCATTTTCCTCAAGATGAAGAACGTAAGTCCCAGTGGATAGCAGCAGTGGGGCCGGCGCAAAGATTGGATTCCAAATGAGTACTCGTGGATATGTAGCGTACACTTTGTTTCGGGGGAATAGAGCAACAACCTTCTATCCCCTGATTATGTTCCTTCCTTATTCGAGCACATGAAGAGCCCTTTGAAGAGGAAGCGTGTGCATGATAGGAACAGATTCCACAGAACATTGGAGGTGATAAAAAGGAAGTTGGTAAAAAAAAATTGATGCTGCAGAGTCTTTGCTACAGCTATCGGAAATCTGAGGCCAATTATTCCAATGTACACTAACAATGCCTCTCTCATACGCAACATACGGGTCTTCAAGCGCACCAACTAGCTCCAATTTTACCTTGTAACGCTGTTTGGCAGTGTCATGAAGCTAATAGTAATACTCAGAGTATTTGGCCGTACTTTCTAGCTGCATTTAATCACACGAAATGGCTCAAACGGTTAGTCAGGAACCTCCAATCACTCTATTACGGATAGACACGTGTGTGCTTTTGACACTCAAAATGGCGCTTAGCAAAGGTTGCTATTTATTGATGACGCTATTGCACAACCTCTATACCATACTTTCCATATCATTATGTACTGTATATCCATTTCAAATTGAACAATAATGGTAAGAATATAAATGGTACACATTAACATTTCAAAATTGTAATGACACACACTTGCACGTACATGTCCTCACGCTCGCGGACACACATGTCCACGCACACGCATAAATACACAACACACAGACGGACACATGCACAGTCGCACGTACACACATGACAGATCGATGTCCACACACACGCATACAGACAGATGTCCACACACACGCATACAGACAGATGTCCACACACACGTATACACAGACAGATGTCCACACAAACGCATATGCACAGACACACACACACAGACAGATGTCCCACACAGACAGATGTCCCACACAGACAGATGTCCACACACACATATACACACAGGCAGATGTCCATCAGTATCAATTCCGACTTCGGCATTGAGCGTGTCAAGTTCGGTTTGTACTGACTGTCGCATGCTAAGTACTAAAGGCAAGCGCCGGCTCCTTAGTAATTAGATGCTAATGAACGCTTATACGAGAAATGATAACTCGCAGACAAATATACACACAGAATATGTGAAACTTGAATATACACGGTGGTATGATATAAATATACTTACGGGGGTATATTTTGTACACTTAATTGTGCCTATATAAACAGTGACGTATTTAACACTTGCGGATTCTTGAATATACGCCGTCTTATATTTCAAATATAGTACTCAGGCATATATTTTGGCGTATTCTCAAATATAACCAAAAATATACCGTATCGTATATCTAACTTTTTGCACTGTGTTGATTGACACAATCTGCACAGTACCATTCACCTTCCGGAATGCAATCTAGACCAACACAACCAACATGAAACCACTCATAAGGACAATCTTTGTTGTCACATCCAATCATAAGTCCCTCTTCCACATTGCGGCAAATGCAGTACAGCTGTACAACTTGCTCAGATGATTGCCGTGTAGAGCTGCAGCTGGTCTCATCAACTATGCTTGTAGTGTTTGGACACAATATCTGAGGGAGTATCACCTTCACGTAGAAAAGGTCTAGCTTGGGCCCACACCATCGGATCTCTTGTGATTCTTTCAAGATGCATGCCACAAGTAGTCCAGCATACAAAATCACAATATGGTATGTCACAAATAGCCAGCTGACCCTGTATTTGGTAATAATATGCATGTGTTGTTGAAAGTTTTATACCTCCTTCACTGTGAGTTGGCTGTGTCAACTGCAGCTGCAGGATCACTGTAACGTATGCTGTATGGACATTTAATCTCTATCACACCCTTACCACAGCAGGTGCATGATACCAGTCCATGTGGTGAAGCTCCCAAATGTGGGTAGAGAGGATTCACAAATAGGCCAGCTTGTTCAATCTTGAAATTCACATGAGTCTTCTTCATTTCCTGCCTGTACTCTTCGCGGGCACAAGGCTCTTCCTCCAACCCCCAATCAAGAGCAGGAATTCCCCTCCTGCAGAATTATGTTCTTTGAGAATCCCTTCAACAAGTGACTGTGATGGAGACAAAATACTTGTATGGCATACAGCACTGAATTTGGATCACAGCAATTCGGCCGTCCGCACGCGGGTGATTACAAACTACGTATTCAGTCATGCATCCGTGCATATCACAAAGCGTGCACTCACGATTAACGTAGTCCCATTATTTTCACCGCCCAATCCTGTACGGGAATATCATTAAACGGCCATTTAACCCTCTCCTCACGTATGATTGAATTTGAATTCGAATACCGCTTTTAAGTTTACAACACGCCGAGGCTACAGCTGCAGTAGAGGACAGGTCCCACGAATTTTTAATTAAGGTATGTGAGGTCAAAAAAAGCTAGTTTTCTAACCGAAAACAATGTGCACTCGTTGTCGCTCAGGGGTCAGAACAAGGCTGTAGCTAGTTGTATGTACTCACATTGGTCTGAGGCCTCACCACAGTGGTCTTGTTAGGGTGATGTGACGGAAGGGTGTGGCTATCTTCGGTGAGTAATTTGTCTCTAGATCTAATAATGGTATACACACGGAAATGTGTATCACTCAGCATGCACATTCATAGATGTCTAAATAATCTATGGTACATTTCATTGTATGTGACGCAAGGTTTGTCCAGTAAGCTTCACATTGGGATGAGACATCACCCCAATGGTCTTCTGAGGGTCACGTGATTCTGAAGGGTGTGGCTATCAGGTGAGTCGTTTGTCACTCATAATGGTATACATACAACGGCCGCTTGTCATATCATTTATACAAAGGCTCAGGATTCCAACTCCAACCTCCCATTATGGAAATGTCTTTCAGAATGCCTCACGCTCTCAGCAGGCGAGGTCTGCAATCGCCATGTCATTAGTAAAACATCATGACGACGCATGCGGTATGCATTTTATAGCAGCCACGTGAATCACGTGATGATTATTTTCGTCTTGCGTCGGTAAGTGTGGCTCCACAGAATGTTTTTTTGATAGGTGTATGACCGCTGTGGAACACTACATCTTCCACTGTAAGTCAGAGAGGTGCCATTTTATTCCAAAATCGTCAAACGAAAGCCAGGTGAGTTACCTTTAGCCTACGCTCGTTTTGAATTGAAAGCTTTGCTTGTCAGGAAATTCTGTATTGGGATAACGTTCTGCGAAGCAATTCAGGCAGGTTGTTGGTTAGAAAGAACGGCCGGCTACGCTACACAGCGAGGTAAGCTGTCAATTACGTGTTTTTGTGTGGCACTTTGTTTGCTTCCAAGGCGTAACGTCGGGAACAGAATAATGGTGTTCTCTACTGCATTATGGCAGAAATGTTGGATTCCTTGATCTACCTGAAACATCCTGGCTGAACAAGAGCGCTAAAACGTACGTGATGTAACAGCACCTCGTTATTGTTACCCTTTTCCTTTCGCTCAAATGGCGGTGTATTCTACGTGCATTCGGGTTGACAGCAGTGAACTATTCTAAAGAAAGACCTGTGTTGTGGAAGTCAGATGTTACAACGTCACCATCAACTGCTGAGAGGTAAGGCCATTTTTTGGTAAAAGTGTTGTTTCAGTTATGCTTTCTTTTCTACGAACAGGTTTGTTCTCTTATCAACTTTCTATGTTTCCTATTTGTAAACTTGAAACATTAAATTTTTTGACTATGTGATCAATAACCTGAGAAATAAATATAGTATTAACTAGTATATTTAACTTTCCTTACCTCAGATCATACGATAGTTCTATATTGCGCGTACACGGTAGGTTCCTCGGTCACGTACAAAATTGCACGTTCGCGCGCGACGTTGCTCTCGAATTACTCCGTGCGCATACAAATAATCCTCCGGGACCGAGAAATCATTCGTATGAAATCGGTCCACTCACGATTTCGAGAGCACATGGCGCGCAAAATTCGGAAGCACGCTCTTCCGGGTGATATTGCGTGCTGTCACGGGCCCGGAATCAAAGCCCTGAATTGCTGTGGATGCTGTAATCCGACCCATAATACAGATTGCATCTGCAGCTTTGTACACTTCTCTAAGTAGTCTGCTTCTCCTTATGTTATCTTTTAACCGTCTTTGAAAATGCGATCACACTCTATCTCTAGCTCAACCTTGCTGATTGTACTGTATCTTGGTTGACGCAAGTTCATGATTAAGTCTGGTAGCTTCTTAACAGCCGGTGTTAAAGGGGGAGGAGCAGACACTAGTGGTTGTAGTTGGGTTAAAATAGCAGATTTCGGCATTATTGCCTTCAACCCTTTGAAGAACATTTTCTGGTCTTGCAAGAATGGCTGCCGCCGTTTCGAATTGGTGGCCAATATTGGGCTGGTATCATTGGCAGGTTGAGGTGCAACATGAAGCTTTGGCCTTTTGAATTAGATGTCAGCAATACGAGCAGGCTGGTGCTAAATGATAAATATATAAGCATTGACATAGGCTTGAAATACAATAGATACCTTAGTAGTAACCACTTCATTCCATTGAAAAGAGCTGGATGTAATAGCCGTGTATTCATTACCTGTAGCAGTTTCTACTTTGAATAGGATGGCAGCAACATGGGAACACCCTTCACCTAAGCTGATACAAAAGAAATATCACGTTGATTTCATAATGATTACATGTAGTATACATGTAGGCTCACCCAGCCATGCAGGTACAGTGCGCTGCCACTATATATCTCCAGATTTCTTGGTCGCTACCCAAGCGCTGCTGTGAGCATTTACTGGATTTCTCATGCTTGAGTTCACAAGAGCCTTCAGTATCACACACTCACTTGTGTTTCTTAGATCCCAAATCTCAACAGTGCGAACAAATGCACTCGTGAAATAGTTGTACGCATCCAATTGCTTCCACTGCAGCATTTGCTGGCGTGTGTAGACTCCAGGGCGATCAACAAAGTAGCAAAAGATATGGCCATATTCAATAGGTGGCCAATGAGACATATCCTTCACAAAGTTGATTGAGTTAGCAACAGTGTAGGGGTCGTCCGCCAAGGATAAGTCTAGAAGACGAAGCTTATCCATGTATCTTTGCTGGCCGATAGCATTCAAAGAACTAAAGTAATCCATTTCACACATAACTACCAAAAAAACACGTGATGCCCACCATTGAATCTTTCCCACCAGTGCGTGTGGTCTAACGCGATGTAACATGATTACATTCCTTCACACCTTTCTGTGGATACTATCTATTTGTTTCGGGGCCTAACTCATGTAGTAGAGAGACCGCACACGATGGATACAATACTAACTCTGCAACAGTCACCATGATCACCCAATATCACGTGCGCTCTAGGCCTTGGTATCGATAAGCCTCGACTATGGAATTTTTATCGATTATCTAGACGAAATGAGTCGAGAATCGTACATCGTTTGATGTCATATCGAAAAAATTTAGATAATCGACGCATCGATTTAATCTATTAAAGTATACCTTTTTAAAAAGAGAATTAAGCTTAGTGCAGTATCCCGACTGAAGTACTTCTGATTTCACACGGATGGGGCATTTTAATTATTCAACTGATAAAAGCAGGATTGGAAACGAAATCACAATAATGAACGTTACATAGGTGGCGGAATAACAAAAGTTTAAACAAACCAGCAATTTATTCACTCTTCTGGTTGGCCTTAGCCAGTAGCAAACAGGCATTGGCTACATCACCACCAAGTGAGAGCCTTTCGTTACAGTAGATTTGAGCTAGTTTGGAAAAACTCGTTCACTGGGTGCAGAAGTGGCTGGGACAGCCAACACTTCACGTGCAGCTTTGCTCAAATGAGGAAATTTTGCCTCATGCTCTTTCCACCATTTGAGAGGACAAGAGTCAATCTCTATTTGCAGTACACTACTGTACTTATGCATTTCCTCCTTAAGAGCATCGCATCATCCACAGATAAAACTGAAGCCTGAGATGCATGAATGCTGCACTATGATCAGCTCTCATTTTTTGCAGAATATGAATCTTGCCTTTTTTTCTTGGAGGCTCCTCTTGTCGCTGCTCTGGAACATCTGGTGTGGGATGTGGCTGATTACTGCATAATGTGTGTATTGGATCTTCCAATAGTTCTGCAATGTCATGAAGTTTTGCAGCATGCTCCTCTGGTTGAACAAAAGGTTCCAAATTCTTGAATCGTGGATCAAGATAGGTAGCAAGGTAGTGAACTGGATAGATAGGATACTTTTCTACAACATAGACGCATCATCTCCACGTTTAGGTTCAAGGTGCTGTAGAAGACAGTACAGTGCAAAAGGTACACAGCTAAATGTGACATAGCGACTGCCTTCAATATAGAAAATGAGATTGATACAATCTTGCAACATATCTCCAAGTTCTTGCAATCTTGCCTCTGTTGTAGCATGAAGGACTTCATCTGTATCCAACTGGTTTATTTCCACTTTTAAATCATTCGTATCATCGTCAATGCATACCCCCAGTGCCATTTGCAGTCAAGCACAACTTTGCATTTCTTCTTTCCATTAGCACGTGCAAGGTTAGCAAGCTGCCCAGATAAAATGGTCGATTTTATCTCCTTGCACAGTGTCCGTAGCAGCTTAATGTCAGTCTCTATTAGTGGAGTAGCACATGCTTTTGTGATCGCATTATGGAGACAATGTGCTATGCATCTCATTCCTTGAACACCAGCCCCTAAAGAAATCAGAAAAACAAGGTAAAAATAGAATTAATATGACCTTGTAAAATAACTACCTTGCTGTAGAAGTCTTCTAAATGATTCCATCGCTGATGGTGAATGTGTTGTGTTGTAGTGTGCTGTGCATTTGAACTCTTCAAGCAAGCCAATATAAAACTGAGCCACATTTGCAGCATCCTCTCCGGGAACCTCCCATTCGTGATCATCATCATGTACTCCAATGACACAATCAAGAGACTTTGCTCCAAGAACAGCTTGTTCCAAGGACCAATCAGAAGTAATCCAATGTACAGTTACAGTGCCAAACCCTTTACGATCTAATTGCGACCAAAAGTCAATTGTAGAGGCGACACGAACAGGTAAGCGTGCTTTGAGGTATTCAACTACTTGCATGAGCTTCTCTAGAATGTTAGCCTTTACATCCTTTTCATTGATGTGTGGTAATTTTGGATCCAGATGGCGAAGTATTTCTAGGAATTGTGGTGAACAAGCAGTTTGTAAAGGTAAACAGCACTCTGCAATCCAATCACACACCATGGATAAGGTTTTCGTAAGTTTAACGTGTTTTTTCGAATATGGAGTAGTTTTTTCCAGTTTAATGTGTGTCTGTATTTGAGCTAATTCAAATGGATTGGCTGCCTGATTTGATTCCTTTTGGGTTTCTTCTTTCTTTCTGTCAGAATTTTTAATGTCTGGATGCTTAGTTGCTAAATGGTTTGTCATGGGCTGTGCATGGAGATTCAAAGTATTTGAAACCAGACTGCAAGTCTTCCCATGGTATTCAACTGTGCAAAACTTGGCCTGTGCTAAAGATCCCTTCCACTGTTGATAGGTTGGTTCAGAAAAATAGTTCCATACATCACTAGTCACTTTAATACCAGCCGTTGCGATTTTTTTCCATGGAATCAACCGTTTCTCTGTAACATCCAGTTGAGTTTTGGATGAAGTCGGAGTTTGTATTGATACATCCAATACTGTTGGGCTTTTGTTACACTGGTGACTGAAGAATCTAAAATCCTCTTCGTGTATAACCACACTATGAGAACAGTTTCCTTTCTCAACGTAGGACAGCTCAAAGTCACCTCCACGCTGTACATCCATTGAACTTTCCATTGCCCCTCAGGTTTACCTGGGACAGGATGGAAAGAATCTTCGCTGGAAGCCAACTAATCTTCTCTCCTTCTTTCCACTTATACAGAAGAACTGTTCCAGTCTTATAAAGATCTGCATCCATTGTAAACTGCATGTTTTATGATTATACAAGTAAATAAAAAGAGAAAGTTGTTGGTATATAGGATTGATCAATGGTGGTGTAATAAGCACGGAAACAAGAGTGACAGAAATTTGACTGGAAAATTGAAATAGGCCTATATTTAGCCCATTATTCAGGCATGTACTGTTATAACGTTAGTGTGCTAAATATAGGCCTATTTCAATTTTCCAGTCAAATTTCTGTCACTCTTGTTTCCGTGCTTTTTACACCACCATTGGTCAATCCTATATACCAACAACTTTCTCGTTAGAGAATGTTTTTATTTACTTGTTTCATTAGTTTTTTCCTCTGGCATCTTTATAAGTGGTCACAAATTGATTTTAATTTTCAAAGGGAGGGAGGGAGGTTTAAAATTTTAATATATGTATAGGAGTTCTAAATGTTATTTACTGTTCGGCCTTGTCCTCTATGTCTCCCCCTGCCTCTTCTATGGCCGCGGCGGCCTGGTTCTGGCCATGAGAGCCATGTGGGTGGTGGTGGCAGCAGGCAAAGTGGTGGTGGGGGCACTGGTGTCAATACTGCAGGTGCCGGTGGTGGGGCTGGTGGTGGTAGCGGCGGTGCTCCTGCTTCTGCTGGTGGCGGTGGGGCAGTGCTGCTGCTGCTGCTTCTGCTGGTGGCGGTGGGGGCAGCGCTGCTGCTGGTGGCGGTGGGGGCAGCTCTGCTGCTGCTGCTGGTGGTGGGGGTGGGGGCATCGCTGCTGCTACTGCTGGTGGAAGACGGTAGGGGGGCAGCACTGCATCTAGCGGCCGTGGGGGCAGAGAGCCAGCAGTATGATATCCATGCCTAACTAAAATATCATTTTCTTCTAATTTCAATGCATTAACTTACTGGATAGTTTTTAGCAATCACCCTGCTTTTGCTCTTCATACACTCAGTGCTTTAGAAACCAATGCATCTGCACCAATCTTACTGCTGCACAGGCAGATCTTGTAACAACCTTTTGAGCTAGCAATGGATGAGACTTACAAAAGGCATCATTTACTTCACTTAGAAGCTCAGTATTGAAAAAATACTGAGCGTCTAAGTGAAGCCAACATGCAGTATTGATTCAGGGTGTGGTCATGTTCATTATGATGTCACTTTGAAATCACATTCTGGGTTAGAGAATGTTTTTATTTACTTTATTCTTTCACAGCTACAACATGCATGTTGCACTCTATGTATTTGTCTCTGAGGTCTTCAATGGACTTTTGGAACAATGAATTTGTTTTTAACACTATTGCTACTTCTTCACTAGTGAGCTTGCGACACTCATTTGTACATTTCCATTTCAAAGGGCGCATGGTGACCTTATCCCTGTCCTTTATCTCCTCTGCCACTACACACCTACCATTGAGGTCTACTGGAATGGCTCCATGCTGTTTTGTGTGAGTGTACGAATTATCAAAGAAGTAAGGTTCAGCCCCAGCAGTATGAAACCTATGCCCGACTAAAATCTCACTCTCTTGCAACTTCTTTGCATTAACCTTACAGATAGTTTTTAGCAGTGATCTTCGTACACTGAGTGCTTTAGCAAGTAATGCATCTGCACTAATCATACTTACTGCTGCACACGGGCAGATCTTGTAACAACCTTTTGAGCTAGCAATGGATGGTTATTGCAAAAAGCATTGTTTACTTCACTCAGAAGCTCACTATCCCTAAGAATTGCTTTTTCAAGCCTCACTCCACTCTGCTAGTGTGCGAGAGTTGGGCTCAAACAGGGAGTAACTATATGGGAGAAGATAGGGTTGCAGTACTTTTATTTTACCATACATTATGCCTTATACATGTATCAAAACATTTCACCAATTGCGCATTACATGAATTATTTCATTTTCATGCAACTCAATTTTGGGTAACACTTCTGTACCACGTGTAGTGGACCTTTAAAACAACAAAGATTGACCCTTTACATGTACATGTAACAGACACAGATGCATGCACAAATAACCTTTTGTACAAACATTGACCTTTACCAGGGAACTGGGAAGCCTTACTGTACATCTGATAATATGCATGCAAGCGTACAAGAAATGTGTTAATGTGTGCATGACAGGAAGCCATGAGCAACTTACATTAGCACGTAAGAAAGCAGCCCTTAGACTTTAAATGCTACATACAGCATGCTATTTTATAACATACCTTTGGGTGGTAGTGGTAGTTCTACGACCCTTCCAATACCGACTCCTTCTAGCTGCCTTAATGGTAGCTGAATTGCCCCTGTATATCCGCCTATTAGCAGCACGGTTCTCCTCGACGCCCTCTTGATATCGCTGCCTTTTAGCAGCACGGTTCTCCTCGACGCCCTCTTGATATCGCTGCCTTTTAGCAGCACGGTTCTCCTCGACGCCCTCTTGATATCGCTGCCTTTTAGCAGCACGGTTCTCCTCGACGCCCTCTTGATATCGCTGCCTTAAGGCAGCGATATCAAGAGGGCGTCGAGGAGAACCGTGCTGCTAAAAGGCAGCGATATCAAGAGGGCGTCGAGGAGAACCGTGCTGCTAAAAGGCAGCGATATCAAGAGGGCGTCGAGGAGAACCGTGCTGCTAAAAGGCAGCGATATCAAGAGGGCGTCGAGGAGAACCGTGCTGCTAAAATTAAGGCAGCGATATCAAGAGGGCGTCGAGGAGAACCGTGCTGCTAAAAGGCAGCGATATCAAGAGGGCGTCGAGGAGAACCGTGCTGCTAAAAGGCAGCGATATCAAGAGGGCGTCGAGGAGAACCGTGCTGCTAAAATTTTAGCAGCACGGTTCTCCTCGACGCCCTCTTGATATCGCTGCCTTTTAGCAGCACGGTTCTCCTCGACGCCCTCTTGATATCGCTGCCTTACGGTTCTCCTCGACGCCCTCTTGATATCGCTGCCTTAATTTTAGCAGCACGGTTCTCCTCGACGCCCTCTTGATATCGCTGCCTTTTAGCAGCACGGTTCTCCTCGACGCCCTCTTGATATCGCTGCCTTTTAGCAGCACGCTTAGATACAGCATTTGCGTTGTAGGTGTCGCGTACAGAGGCCTTCTTCTTTTCAGGGTCGGCCTTGTAGGTGTCGCGCGTACAGAGGCCTTCTTCTTTTCTGGGTCGGCCTTGTAGGTGTCGCGTACAGAGGCCTTCTTCTTTTCTGGGTCGGCCTTGTAGGTGTCGCGTACAGAGGCCTTCTTCTTTTCTGGGTCGGCCTTGTAGGTGTCGCGTACAGAGGCCTTCTTCTTTTCAGGGTCGGCCTTGTAGCGCGCTCGGGCTTTAGCCTTGTTCTCTTGTGATAAAATATCTTCTCGTTTTTGGAGGTATTCCGCTCGTTGCTTAGATCTCTTCTTTTGAATACGCGAAGGCATTTTTAGAAAAACAACTTCACTAGCCAAAGTAAGTAACGACTAAACTGCGATAGGAACACCAAATAAATGTAGTGCCTGTTGGAGTATTTATACTCCCTAAAATTATACATTTTATTAAGAACTTGCTAGAACTTGCTAGATGGCCATATAACTTGCAACCAAATAAGGTATTTCTCGCTGTAGTTCTTTCTAGATGTGATATGTGTCCAAATGACATGCTAGGATAACGTGCCGGTAAATTCTGAAGAGATTCGTACTATTGTCGTTCTTTAAAACCGTTCGTAGCTCGAGTTATATCTTCCTAAGGAAGAAGAAGAAGAAGAAGAAGACGACGACGACTATGAACAATTTTTTGGGAATGGGCACGAGAAGCAGGTTCTTTGTTTGTCTGGAAGCGCATAGTTTAATGACATGAAACTAGCATGAAAACGTAGATCTTGGTGTTGTCGTTCGATTGCTACAACGAGATAAGTGATCCGTTTCTCCGTTGTCCCTCCCGACGCGATTTAAAAATTTTAATGACATTCATCAAT
Source organism: Ephydatia muelleri (assembly GCA_013339895.1). Lineage (NCBI taxonomy): Eukaryota > Metazoa > Porifera > Demospongiae > Spongillida > Spongillidae > Ephydatia > Ephydatia muelleri. The sequence continues at coordinate 3,064,230 of JABACO010000004.1, read as the reverse complement.
CCTATACTGAACCTGCTGACGCAGGTTCAGATGTAATTAACTATTTGCTCCACCTCCAGGAAACGTGTCGATTGGCGCTATTTATCGATAATCGTCACTCGGATTTTGTCGATCGATTGTCGACTATCATTTCAATCGGAAAACTGTCAGCAATACCAAGGTCTAGTGCACTCACACCACTACGTCATACATTAAATGAAGTTCCTAAACCTTTTTTTTTTCAAAGGAAGGTTCCTCCTGTTCTCAAAGCTTTGAGCGCTCTGGTTTCCTAACCAAATGGCCACTCCGTGTGATTATGGGCACTTCAGCTGATTGATTGACTGTAACCTGATCTATTGATCTTGCAACCATAACTGGCTAGAAGAAGAGATCCGTTTTCCCTCATCAAGCCAAGGGGGGTGCTGTTAAATTTGCAAGTGAATTTGGGTGTACATATGAAGGTTGTATATGTACAATGTTCTCTGTTAATTGATCATCTAGTTGCCATCGTTCTACAGACTCAGCCTCGGGTTCTAGAGGTTCTGTACGGCCAGCTGGCCCATTTTTGGAGGGTTTCAGAAACTCTCTGTTTCTATGGAGCACATTACCCTCTACATCAAACACAAAGGACCGACCGGATACCATATCTGTACAGGAGACTGGTTCTACTGGGCCTTCTTAACATTGACATCCTTAACCAGAACTGGTTCGCTAACTTGTAACGGGGGTAGAATCTTCCCTGGCTGTGTTGGTGTTCTTGTATGTGATGCTTTCTTTCGCTTTGACATCTGACCAACTATGATTCGGTGCAGACACTGAATGAGCAAACTCCCATGCCTTAGCAAATTTCCTGAATTCTTATGACAGGAACTGACCACCACTGGAATACCATGTCAGGCAAATTGTTCCTTGCAAACGGTAATAACAGCTGAGGTCAGAGTGAGGAAGTTTGGACATTTAGAAGAAATCTGTTAGATAATTCACCACGATCAAGTATTCTGCGATGTTTTGTTATATCGTGGGCTAGGTGTTTTTCTTTATGCTGTGCTGGAGCATCTTCCTCACAGGTTCGGCACGCTTTTATAACCTTGAGTCATGTTGGGCCAGTACACAGCATCCTTGGCTCTGTGATGGGTTGATTCTCAGCCCACATGGCTAGTGTGAAGTCTCTGAAGATATTAATCTGACTGTGGCACTACTACTTGTTCCTTTAAAATCCAGTAGGAATAGCAGTACTCCCAGCAGCTAACATACTGTAGGAATAGCAGTACTCCCAGCAGCTAACATACTGTAGGAATAGCAGTACTCCCAGCAGCTAACATACTGTAGGAATAGCAGTACTCCCTGCAGCTAACATACTATACTGTAGGAACAGCAGTACTCCCAGCAGCTAACATACTGTAGGAATAGCAGTACTTCCAGCAGCTAACATATACTGTAGGAATAACTCCCAACAGCTAACATACTGTAGGAATAGCAGTACTCCCAGCAGCTAACATACTGTAGGACTGTAGGAATAGCAGTATTCCCAGCAGCTAACATACTGTAAGAATAGCAGTACTTCCAGCAGCTAACATACTGTAGGAATTAGAATAACTCCCAACAGCTAACATACTGTAGGAATAGCAGTACTCCCAGCAGCTAACATACTGTAGGAATAGCAGTACTCCCAACAGCTAACATACTGTAGGAATAGGAATAACTCCCAACAGCTAACATACTGTAGGAACAGCAGATCTCCCAGCAGCTAACATACTGTAGTTATAGCAGTACACCCAACAGCTAACATACTGTAGGGAGTACTGCTATTCCTACAGTATGTTAGCTGCTGGGAGTACTGCTATTCCTACTATGTTAGTTGCTGGGAGTACTGCTATTCCTACAGTATGTTAGCTGCAGGGAGTACTGCTATTCCTACAGTATGTTAGCTGCTGGGAGTACTGCTATTTCTACTATGTTAGCTGCTTGGAGTACTGCTATTCCTACAGTATGTTAGCTGCTGGGAGTACTGCTATTCCTACAGTAAGTTAGCTGCTGGGAGTACTGCTATTCCTACTATGTTAGCTGCTGGGAGTACTGCTATTCCTACAGTATGTTAGCTGCTGGGAGTACTGCTATTCATACAGTATGCTAGCTGCAGGGAGTACTGCTATTCCTACAGTATGCTAGCTGCTGGGAGTACTGCTATTCCTACTATGTTAGCTGCTGGAGTACTGCTATTCCTACAGTATGTTAGCTGCTGGGTGTACTGCTATTCCTACAGTATGCTAGCTGCTGGGAGTACTGCTATTCCTACAGTATGTTAGCTGCTGGGAGTACTGCTATTCCTATTCCTACAGTATGTTAGCTGCAGGGAGTACTGCTATTCCTACAGTATGTTAGCTGCTGGGAGTACTGCTATTCCTACAGTATGTTAGCTGCTGGGAGTACTGCTATTCCTACAGTATGTTAGCTGCTGGGAGTACTGCTATTCCTACAGTATGTTAGCTGTTGGGAGTTATTCCTACAGTATGTTAGCTGCTGGAAGTACTGCTATTCCTACAGTATGTTAGCTGCTGGGAGTACTGCTATTGCTACAGTATTTTAGCTGCTGGAAGTATTGCTAATCCTACAGTATGTTAGCTGCTGGGAGTACTGCTATTCCTACAGTATGTTAGCTGCTGGGAGTACTGCTATTCCTACAGTATTTTAGCTGCTGGGAGTACTGCTATTCCTACAGTATGTTAGCTGCTGGGAGTACTGCTATTCCTACTATGTTAGCTGCTGGGAGTACTGCTATTCCTACAGTATGTTAGCTGCTGGGAGTACTGCTATTCCTACAGTATTTTAGCTGCTGGGAGTACTGCTATTCCTACAGTATGTTAGCTGCTGGGAGTACTGCTATTCCTACAGTATTTTAGCTGCTGGGAGTACTGCTATTCCTACAGTATGTTAGCTGCTGGGAGTACTGCTATTTCTACTATGTTAGCTGCTGGGAGTACTGCTATTCCTACAGTATGTTAGCTGCAGGGAGTACTTCTATTCCTACAGTATGTTAGCTGCTGGGAGTACTGCTATTCCTAGCTGCTGGGAGTACTGCTATTCCTACAGTATGATAGCTGCAGGGAGTACTGCTATTCCTACAGTATATATTTTTTACAAACAAATAAACATAAAGTATACAATGGAACAATACAGCGTTGTAATAAGGCATTGAGATATATACACAAGTACACATAATAATATCAAATCAAAAGAAAAAGAACAAAGAAAATAAATAAATAAATAAATAAAATTAATTGAATAAAGTCACTCCTGCATGTATGGAAGTCCTGCTCCGTCTTCTATCTCCATCCTTCTCCTCCATTTCACCCAACTCCCACGAATGCACACATTTGTAGCACGAAGGATAGCAAACATCAGCTTTGCCTGCACATAATCCATCACTTCACTGTTTGATTTATGCCAAGTTGCAGCAATTTTTTCTGATAGGAGGCGCATTAATGCCTTTCCTTCAACACCCAGTGCTCCATCTGCAGTCACAACAAAAGGTGTAAACGAAGCATGTACACATTCAGCTGCTTGTGAGTATTTCTGTTTCTTAAAGTGCTCGATAGAATAAAGCACCGCATTTACATCCCGTTGTACATAGGAGCTGGCATCTGAGTCGACTACTCTAACAAAAGTAGTAGTTTGAGACTGCCACACGCCGCGAACAGAAAGGTCAGCAACTAAAGCTGGAACATTATTCTGGACATTCAGTTCTCTTATCACCGGTTCTCTCAAAACTTCTTTATAGGCTATTGAAGCCAAGTCACCAAGGGCATCCCTTATCTCATTATGCCTTTGAATAACTAAACCTCCCTTTCTACAGTCAAGGGCATGTCCAGTGTGTTAGCTGCTTGGAATACTGCTATTCCTACAGTATATGTTAGCTGCTGGAAGTACTGCTATTCCTACAGTATGTTAGCTGCTGGGAGTACTGCTATTCCTACAGTATGTTAGCTGCTGGGAGTACTGCTGTTCCTACAGTATGTTAGCTGCTGGGAGTACTGCTATTCCTACAGTATATGTTAGCTGCTGGAAGTACTGCTATTCCTACAGTATGTTAGCTGCTGGGAGTACTGCTATTCCTACAGTATGTTAGCTGCTGGGAGTACTGCTATTCCTACAGTATGTTAGCTGTTGGGAGTACTGCTATTCCTACAGTATGTTAGCTGCTGGGAGTACTGCTATTCGTGCAGTATGTTAGCTGCAGGGAGTACTGCTATTCCTACAGTATGTTAGCTGCTGGGAGTACTGCTATTCCTAAAGTATGTTAGCTGCTGGGAGTACTGCTATTCCTACAGTATGTTAGCTGCTGGGAGTACTGCTATTCCTACAGTATGTTAGCTGCTGGGAGTACTGCTATTCCTACAGTATGTTAGCTGCTGGGAGTACTGCTGTTCCTACAGTATGTTAGCTGCTGGGAGTACTGCTATTCCTACAGTATGTTAGCTGCAGGGAGTACTGCTATTCCTACAGTATGTTAGCTGTTGGGAGTACTGCTATTCCTACAGTATGTTAGCTGCTGGAAGTACTGCTATTCCTACAGTATGTTAGCTGCTGGGAGTACTGCTATTCCTACAGTATGTTAGCTGCTGGGAGTACTGCTGTTCCTACAGTATGTTAGCTGCTGGGAGTACTGCTATTCCTACAGTATGTTAGCTGCAGGGAGTACTGCTATTCCTACAGTATGTTAGCTGTTGGGAGTACTGCTATTCCTACAGTATGTTAGCTGCTGGAAGTACTGCTATTCCTACAGTATGTTAGCTGCAGGGAGTACTGCTATTCCTACAGTATGTTAGCTGCTGGAAACTCTTCTGTTGTAGACCTTATTGATTCACTGGCCTCTGCGAAAGGTTGTAGGGAAGGCCAGACTGTCGTATATTTGCCACATCTATGAAGCTGAGTGGCCATTCCCAATTATGAATAGGACCTTGACAAGTCGACTCACTGCTGAAAAACCTGATGTTACAAACCTTGAGACACCAAACTGAAATATTGAGACACATTGGAAATGTTTATGGTAGCTTTTATCTCCATTGCATAATACCGAACTAGTCCTTACAGCAAATGTATCTCAACTAGCGTTTCTTATGACTACACCACAGCTACATGTACAGTTACAAATGTAAGTAACAATACGTATACTGTACTCACATTCAAAGATGCCAACATTGTACTTGATGTCTACACAGAGAAGATGTTGCCCTGATCAAACACCTTGCATGTTTTGCAAGGTCCACAATCATCAGCAGCAAAAAGAGATGTAATGGAGTGGTGAAGAGGAGGTCAGAGGAGGGGAGACAGGAGGGGTAAGAGTCATAATGGAAAGACATCAAAAAGAGAAGTGACATTAATGGAAAGTGTGGATGACACAGAATCCCACTTTCGACACCATCACACCTCCTCCATACTCACCCTCACACACCCTCTTCATCACTCCCACCCTCCATAGATCACACTTCCTTCTCTCCAAACCATTCAATACCAATCTGTGGACACACGTCTGTACATGTCTTGCAAAACCTGATCTGCAATATCATTACATGTACTGTACAGTGTACCTCTACCAGCAGTTCTGCATTGTGCAGTTACACGTATCCATGTATCATATACGACACACCTTTACATTCAATATACACAAGGAACTAATGAGCCACAAAGGTCATGTGATCTATATACAGTACAACACACATAACAATGGGGACACCTACACCCACACACCCACACACACTTGTGTCCTTGTGAACACTGCCTAATGTAATCCTCAAAAGAAGCACACACACACACACACACACACATACACACACACACACATGGTTGGTATTTGATATTTGCACTGCAAGCATCACTGGCTACAATGACACAGAAACACGTTAAGTAAGTTTAAATTACATTAGACAGTGTCACAGAGGGCATGCATGTAGGAGATACTACACACATATGCACCACACAGATGCTTGTATTGCTAACACCACATACACACACACACACACAAACACACACACACCCACACACACTCATACACGCAACCTCCTCAACCAAACAGAGCCACTTTAGTTCAGATATAAATTTTAATATTCAGAAGCTTACTTAATATGACTTCAAAATATTCTACAAGAGTATCACATTCACTTTTCAAACACAATACTTCAATACAGTGTTAGCACCATAGTTAGCAATGAACACACTGCCATCTCTGGGATCTAGTGCAGTACCATAGGGATTCTTCAGATTCCCCATTGTGTGGATCTTGTTCCCTTCAGGATCATAGATGGAGAGACAATTGCCATCCCACTCACTGACAAGACTGTAACCTTCATCATCAATGGCTATTCCACTGGGATGATTAGGATCTCCATACATCCTGACATAGACACCTTCTTTGGTAAACACTTTGATAGTGTTTGAACCATTGTCTGCAACATGAATGTTTCCCTGAGGGTCCAAGGCAAGACCCCATGGATGGTTAAAACTATGATTGCCTGAGCCATTACCATCCATGGTCAATAACCAACCACCATTTTCATTGAATATTTGTATCCTATGGTTACCCCAGTCAGAGACAATCAGTTTGTTGGTGGAGTCAATGATGACAGCCACTGGCCGATTGAACTGCCCATGACCTGATCCCTGCTGACCAATCTTATGAAGGAACTTTCCACTTGATGTCAGCTTCTGTACACGATGGTTGCCAAAATCAGCAACACACAACACATCTCCCTTGATGGATATACCGTATGGATATAGGAACTGACCATCACCACTTCCACTACTACCTATGGTATTCTTCAGTTGACCTGTTTGATCAAACACATAAATGCAATGATTCTCACTGACTACATAAACGTCTCCATTGTCATGGATGGTTACACCTCTAGGCCTATCACACTGGATCACTTGTTGGGCATTACATAAGATACGGTAGTCACGTTTAGGCCTCACATCAAGGTCATTAGGACTATTCTGTACATGCTGACCATCCATTGTGATGAGGAGCTGGTGAGGACCAGCAGTTTGAGGGGTGAGGGTGATGGTGTAGGTACCATCCCTGTGGTCCTCCACCTTTCCATACACAACTGCTCCATTATGGGTCTTGGACCTCATCTCACCCTTCACTTCTACACCACCATGTGGGTACTCCTCCCCCTTTGAGGTCTTGCTTTGTATTTTTATGTCGTACCTGGTCTCCAACCTGGCTACTGATGTAGACGTCCACGTGCTTGGAGAAAGATCAAACTCAAACAAATTTCCTAAGTTTGACAGATTTTGTATAATATCATCTACTTTGACAGACGCAGTTATGTTGTAGTGCTTGTTTGGAGTGAGGGAAATGGACTGGACCCTCTCCAGGGTGGCCTGCAGTTCAGTGGGTATGAGTCCTCCCAATGCTACAATCTCATGGTCAGTATGGGTCTGCAGGATCTGGGATGCCATATCAGCGTAGTGACCAATGTCTCCAACCATCTTCTCAAACTGTTCTTTCTGGAGGGTCAGAGCTGTTGTCTTGGACAGTAAGATTGATAATGTTATTACAGTTTGGTACAATCTGTTTCCATATATGTTACAAATCTTTGAACCATCTGTACCACTGAACGGATATGTTCTAGGTTGTACCAGATATGATACAAAAATGTATTATGGATGTCACATATCCGGTACAAAAAATTGTTAATTTGTGCGGTTAATTGGGACCCTATAGTGACCTAGTCTGGGGACCCTACATCATGCTAGGGTCCCCAGACTAATAGTGACCGGGTCGGTAATAGCTGACCGCGGCATCACTGTCATCATAGCTATGCGTCTCGTGTTCCGGGACAGGGCCGTTCCTTACCCTCGTCCCAGAGGGCGTTGGGGTACGTATGATTGAGAATATCATACCCATGATCCAAATGCACAGCCTACGAATGGTATGATACGACGAGAACAAGCCATGAGCAGTATCAGAGATAATATATAGATCTCTGGCAGTGTGTAACCCTTCAAACCCGACTGAAATGTAAACGCCTCTGTGAGAAACACTGGGAGTAAATAACCCCGTACATGTACGTACTACATCAGCACTAACGTGCACTTCACATCAATTCTACCTCCCTCTTTACAAAGGCTTGCCTGTTCAATGTTTCCATGTGTTGGCTTTTAAAGGTCGCGTGATTCATGCGCATCGTTGTGGCTTCTATCACAGGGAAAAAAATGATTTTACGATGGTAGAAATGTAATGTATTTTTGTTGCAATGCAGTGTATATCGTGTGGTAAAACATTGTATATGCGTTATTTGAAATACAACAAAATTGTGCTTTTACTACGGTTGTATTTTTCACAATGGTTGTAAATTTTACTATGAATTACAACGTATTTACAGTAAAAATACATCAAATTTCAACGTTACACGCGGCATGAATGGCAATAGAATACAATCATTGCATTCACGTTTTACAACGTTTGTACAACGTTTAACAACGTTGTACTACGCCTCGTGCCAGGCCTTTCCTGTCGTCTCGTACCCAGACCCGCAGTGCCAGGCCTTTCCTGTCGTCTCGTACCCAGACCCGCATGCAAATATTGTGCACAAAAAAATTTGTTTCCCAAAACGTTCAATAACGAACCATCTAGCAGCAATACACGCACTACAGTATAGTGTCTTCTTTTGATAGCCCAGCAGCTCTGTTAAGGGTAACCGTTTTTTCTTCCACTAGCCGGTTTCCAACATGTGCCATCATTTCTCTCAACGTACAGTTCTTCTTTGGCCTTGGAAGCCAGCATCATCAATTGCTGATACCACTGAATTAAGGCTTGGTTTTGTAGCATGACTCCTACTCCACCACTTTTTGGTAACCAGAACAGCATCAGCTTCATCCACGACATTTGCGATCTATAAGAATTAAAAGTAAAACTGGATATTTTGTAACCTGAACATACCATTTGTTGGCTATGTAGAAATTCTTTGTTGAGCCTGATCGACCTAGCTCTCTGTAGCTCATAGTCAGACCTTTCATCCCCACAATCTGCACCACTCAATTCCAAACCCTAATGAGTAATTGAGGTGATTGAACTGCATCATATGAATTTGCTCACAAGACACTGTTTAGCTGTTGACTAAATGTTGTGTATTAATTGGAATGATAATTTCTTACATGCATGCAAAGTGCATACCTCCGATCCTGACAGAGCAGTGCGCCTAGTTGTACCTGCTCTCAATGGTAGCTCCATCTGCGATCTGGATGGTGTAGATAACTGCTTTGTTGTTGCTGGCTGACTTGAATGTGATGTACTGCAAGGCAAATCAGTCACAGAGGTAGAGGTATACTGCACGCGTGCATGTGTTTTTGCAACACAGAGATTTTCTAGCACACGCACAAAAGTTGTGAACCTGCAATTAAAAAATAAATAAACCTTTTGGCAGCTTCTGGAGTGACGTGACTGCTTGGTGGGGATGGAACCTATGATAAAGAAAGCAACAGCAATGAAACGCAAGCAGCACCATATAGCTATTTGCAAACCGTTTCGAAATCCTCAATAGTTGGTAACTCGTGACTGCCCTGTGGCACAGTAAAAAAAAAAAAGTTTTGTGTGTGTGTGCGTGTGTGGCATGGTTCATTCATTAGTTATCCGTTACATTGATTACATCAGTACCAATTTTAGAGGACGCTTCAAGTTGTTGACTTCATTTGCGGCTCTGCAGAAACTTGCTGGTTTGCCTTCACTAGCACTATATACACTCTTCCTTCCGACTGCCAACCGTCGTATGGCCTCATCAATTGGCCGTTCTCCACGCGCACACCACGATACCGCGAATTGTACCGCAAACCAGAGGTGGGCACTCCGATTAACGAGTCGAGAGAGGAGTAAAGCGCCCTTCAGAGTCATCTTCTAACTCTAGTTGTTCTACACCCTCAACTGTAACAACTATATAGTCTGCTCCGGCCATCTCCATCTGCTACATACAATGAATGACCTTACCAGCGGTTGACGGCTAAATTATTCATTCAAAACCGCGCACATTCATCACGTGCGAAGATAAGCACTTACACAAACAAATTTGCCTGTCCGACTATATCACGTTATGCACCATATAGATAAATGTGCGCAGCATTAATTCAATCCAAACGAACGAAGCAGGTTCCATTTCCTTGCCCCCTTTGTAACGGCGAACAGCGTGACAAAAGAACAGCTGTAAGTCATACAAGTGCAGTCCATCAGTTCTAGAGGAAAGTGATAGGCGTCTTGCGGAGGTTGAAGGTTCTGTTGAGGGAGGTATGACAACAGTCAATGACAGCCATCCTGTGGAGGAAGAAGGTATGATAGGTAGAAGGCCGACATACGGTTGGCTTGATATTCTAATTAATCACCACATACACATACAGAACGCTACACAGGCACAAGAGGAAAGACACCCAAAGTGTCACAACAAGATCACACTCCCTGCCCATCACAGAGACAGCTCTGTCAGAAGGGCAACACTAGCCGACATACGGTTGGCTTGATATTCTAATCAATCACCACATACACATACAGAATGCTACACAGGCACAAGAGGAAAGACACCCAAAGTGTCACAACAAGATCACACTCCCTGCCCATCACAGAGACAGCTCTGTCAGAAGGGCAACACTAGCCGACATACGGTTGGCTTGATATTCTAATTAATCACCACATACACATACAGAACGCTACACAGGCACAAGAGGAAAGACACCCAAAGTGTCACAACAAGATCACACTCCCTGCCCATCACAGAGACAGCTCTGTCAGAAGGGCAACACTAGCCGACATACGGTTGGCTTGATATTCTAATTAATCACCACATACACATACAGAACGCTACACAGGCACAAGTCGAAAGACACCCAAAGTGTCACAACAAGATCACACTCCCTGCCCATCACAGAGACAGCTCTGTCAGAAGGGCAACACTAGCCGACATACGGTTGGCTTGATATTCTAATCAATCACCACATACACATACAGAATGCTACACAGGCACAAGAGGAAAGACACCCAAAGTGTCACAACAAGATCACACTCCCTGCCCATCACAGAGACAGCTCTGTCAGAAGGGCAACACTAGCCGACATACGGTTGGCTTGATATTCTAATTAATCACCACATACACATACAGAACGCTACACAGGCACAAGAGGAAAGACACCCAAAGTGTCACAACAAGATCACACTCCCTGCCCATCACAGAGACAGCTCTGTCAGAAGGGCAACACTAGCCGACATACGGTTGGCTTGATATTCTAATTAATCACCACATACACATACAGAACGCTACACAGGCACAAGAGGAAAGACACCCAAAGTGTCACAACAAGATCACACTCCCTGCCCATCACAGAGACAGCTCTGTCAGAAGGGCAACACTAGCCGACATACGGTTGGCTTGATATTCTAATCAATCACCACTTACACATACAGAATGCTACACAGGCACAAGAGGAAAGACACCCAAAGTGTCACAACAAGATCACACTCCCTGCCCATCACAGAGACAGCTCTGTCAGAAGGGCAACACTAGCCGACATACGGTTGGCTTGATATTCTAATCAATCACCACATACACATACAGAACGCTACACAGGCACAAGAGGAAAGACACCCAAAGTGTCACAACAAGATCACACTCCCTGCCCATCACAGAGACAGCTCTGTCAGAAGGGCAACACTAGCCGACATACGGTTGGCTTGATATTCTAATTAATCACCACATACACATACAGAACGCTACACAGGCACAAGTCGAAAGACACCCAAAGTGTCACAACAAGATCACACTCCCTGCCCATCACAGAGACAGCTCTGTCAGAAGGGCAACACTAGCCGACATACGGTTGGCTTGATATTCTAATTAATCACCACATACACATACAGAACGCTACACAGGCACAAGAGGAAAGACACCCAAAGTGTCACAACAAGATCACACTCCCTGCCCATCACAGAGACAGCTCTGTCAGAAGGGCAACACTAGCCGACATACGGTTGGCTTGATATTCTAATTAATCACCACATACACATACAGAACGCTACACAGGCACAAGAGGAAAGACACCCAAAGTGTCACAACAAGATCACACTCCCTGCCCATCACAGAGACAGCTATGTCAGAAGGGCAACACTAGCCGACATACAGTTGGCTTGATATTCTAATTAATCACCACATACACATACAGAACGCTACACAGGCACAAGTCGAAAGACACCCAAAGTGTCACAACAAGATCACACTCCCTGCCCATCACAGAGACAGCTCTGTCAGAAGGGCAACACTAGCCGACATACGGTTGGCTTGATATTCTAATTAATCACCACATACACATACAGAACGCTACACAGGCACAAGTCGAAAGACACCCAAAGTGTCACAACAAGATCACACTCCCTGCCCATCACAGAGACAGCTCTGTCAGAAGGGCAACACTAGCCGACATACGGTTGGCTTGATATTCTAATTAATCACCACATACACATACAGAATGCTACACAGGCACAAGAGAAAAGACACCCAAAGTGTCACAACAAGATCACACTCCCTGCCCATCACAGAGACAGCTCTGTCAGAAGGGCAACACTAGCCGACATACGGTTGGCTTGATATTCTAATTAATCACCACATACACATACAGAACGCTACACAGGCACAAGAGGAAAGACACCCAAAATGTCACAACAAGATCACACTCCCTGCCCATCACAGAGACAGCTCTGTCAGAAGGGCAACACTAGCCGACATACGGTTGGCTTGATATTCTAATTAATCACCACAAACACATACAGAACGCTACACAGGCACAAGTCGAAAGACACCCAAAGTGTCACAACAGGATCACACTCCCTGCCCATCACAGAGACAGCTCCGTCAGAAGGGCAACACTAGCCGACATACGGTTGGCTTGATATTCTAATTAACCCTCCTACTGCTGCTCATTAATTATTCATAACGTAACCCAGTGCGGAATGAAATTTTAGCGTGTGATTGGTTTTATATGCTATACGCGTTTAGAAGGTTTTTGTTAGAACGCTATGCTCTGTAAAGCCTGTTTCTTCAACGTACGTTGGTAAGTACCCCAGCTACTCCGATTGTGTCTTTTTAACACTAACCGTGCGTTCTTTGCGCCGCGAGAACGTTGTTTGTGAATCGTATCGTACGCTTACACGGGGCATGGCTCTATCACTCTGAGAACTAGCTTTCAAAGCGCCTACATGTCATGTAAGTGTTACTAGAACAGTTTTTAATATTTTATAACAAATCTCTCCTCTTTTGTGGCGTTTTAGGACACTTCGACGCGAGCACCTGTCTTGGGCTACAATTGGAATTGTTATTTTAAAAACTGACAGGTAACGTTCATGTTGCAAGGTGTGTGTGATGTGACTTGAAGGGTTGTGTATGTGGGAGACCGTTGTGTGAGTTTTATGCATATTGGAGTATTGTGTGTAGTAACAGGTGTGGTTGGGGAAGGCAGTTGTACATGTGGAAGGCATGAGTTGGGATGCAGTTGCAAGAGGTTGTGAGTAACTTATTTAGGTTGTGTGGGGTACATGCACATGTATATGTGATAGACAGTTGTGCCATTGGTTGTACATGGTAGTGATGTGTAGGAGAGTCGTTTGGTGGGTTAGCAGTTCTGTATGTGAGGTATGGACATGTTGGGAGTATTGTGTGGGGTGGGGCGATAGCCAGAATGGGAATTATGTGTGCTGTGGAGGAGGGGATGTTGTGTGTGTGTGCTGGGATGGAGGAGTATGTGATGCAATTGTACACTGTGAGGTGGTTGTGAATATTGTGTGTGATCTATAGACAGTTGTGTTGTGCACAAGAAAGCAAGGGCAGCGTTATTTTGCGCTCCTTGTGTGAAAGAGATTCTGTTGTATGGGCTCTAAACAGAACTTTGTGGACCACTTGATAAGACTGTTGAAGACACAATACATATACATACAGCTGTATACACATATAGCCATGAAGTACTAGTCAATAATGCATTACAGTATGGTAGGTTTTAAAACATGGATAAACACAAAGGGGGACTTTACAGCTGCAACATATGTATGTTGTTGTTTTTCGTTTTCCTGATTTCCTGTTGCTGCACACCTCACAGTCATGTTGACCTGATGGCTCTGGAAAATGATTGTGTCCAATCAGTCTTGCTGGACTGTCTACCACTGGTGCCAATTGTAGTGAAGTGAAGCATTCAGCTCCTATGAGGCCCTTCGCCACTTCTATTCTGAAATCCATGTGAGACAAAACTTTGCCCTCGCAGGTTTTGTAGTAAAGGACATATGCATTCACAAGTGTCACATCTAACAGGTGAAAATAAACCCTTTTCCACCATTTTCTTGAAAAGTTGTTGTAGCCATAGTATGTTACTAACTGATCAGACTTATCCACCCCACCCATGTATGCATTGTATTGATCAATACCCAGTGGTTTTTGTACCGTCTGATGTCCACCAGTGGCACCCTTTCTCCTCCTCTGTTTTGTGACAGTGCCCTCCTTATGGATGGTAGTTAGTAGTGCTACAACCCTCTTGTCTCTCCATTTCAGGCCCATGAGTTCTCCATCCTTGTAGTGAACAACTTCACCCAGCGCAACATCAGCTTTCTGGAATGATTTCGGCACATCCTTCCTGTCAAGCCGCAATGTACCACAGCTGCCAAACCCAGTGGAGAGCAACAGCTTGCATAGGTAGGGACTGGTGTAAAAGTTATCAAAATATACATGGTATCCTTTTCCATGCAGCTTCTTCAGTAATTCTGTCACTACGTGGGTGCCCAGTGGAACACCAGCTGGCCGTTTCTCCTGCTTCCCAGTGTAGAGAATGAAGTTCCATGTGTACCCTGTGTCTGATTCAGCCAACACCCATGCCTTCATGCCCCACTTGTTGGGCTTTTTTGGCATATACTGAAGGAACGAGAGACGACCTTTGTACGAGATTATGCTCTCGTCAACACTTACTTCTCGGTTCATTGTATAACTTCTCTGATACGAGGTAACCAGTGATGTAATCAAGGGACGGATCTTGAAGAGTATGTCATAACCCCTTTCTCCTTTAGGTACTGCCTTGCTGTTGTCTGCAAGGTGCAGGAACTTCAAAATGAGCAGGAACCTGTCCCTGCTCATCACAGTTGAGAAGTTTGATGAGGAGAATGGCCAGCTGGTACACCAGTAGTGCTGTATACTGGGCATGTTCACGATGCCCATGGTGATAATCAGGCCCATGAACTTCTTCATCTCCTCCATTGTTATGGGCTTGCCTTTCAGCTGGTTTGCACGGGCCTTGCAGTGCTTCTTCAAGTAATCAGAGTGGCTTTGGAGATATTGATTTCCATACCTGTTTGTCTCTTCCACCACAGATACCATCGTCTGATCATTGAAAAGCTTGCAAAAAATGTCCACTGGCTGCAGGTGGTCCATTTTTTCAGTAACTCCAGGGATTGGTGTAAATGGTGGAATACTGCTTTGGAATGTCAAAGCAGTGGTGCTCTGTGGCAGTTCTACTTCCATTGGCTCCTCACAGCCAAGCTCCTCTTCAAACACATCACTGCACACGCTTTCCGTGTCATTACCACAGCCAAGCTCCTCCCCAAACACATCACTGCACACGCCTTCCGTTTCGTTACCACAGCCATGCTCCTCAAATACGTCACTGCACACGCCTTCCGTGTCGTTACCACTACCAAGCTCCTCCTCAAATACGTCACTGCACACGCCTTCCCTGTCGTTATTACTAATCCCGCCACCGCACACACCTTCCTCCTCGTCAATATAGCCGTCGAACTCGTCATCGCTTATGTCGCTTTCTATGTTTTCCATGTATTCGAGTAGGAACTCCGGGTCAGAGGGAAGATGACGGCGTGAGGCCATCTCGCGTTACGATCGTTAAAACTACACTGTGAATGGCATGCAGGTGTCGGGTACGAGTTATATTATACAATACAGCTGTAATTAACGCCTTGCTTCGCGCGCAAACTGGCGTTACGTACAATCATCCTGCTGGGCATATATATATGCCCGTCGCAATACGCAAGTGCAATTATTTGGCATATATATATGCCTTCCGCAGTAGGAGGGTTAATCACCACATACACATACAGAACGCTACACAGGCACAAGAGGAAAGACACCCAAAGTGTCACAACAACATCACACTCCCTGCCCATCACAGAGACAGCTCTGTCAGAAGGGCAACACTAGCCGACATACGGTTGGCTTGATATTCTAATTAATCACCACATACACATACAGAACGCTACACAGGCACAAGTCGAAAGACACCCAAAGTGTCACAACAAGATCACACTCCCTGCCCATCACAGAGACAGCTCTGTCAGAAGGGCAACACTAGCCGACATACGGTTGGCTTGATATTCTAATTAATCACCACATACACATACAGAATGCTACACAGGCACAAGAGGAAAGACACCCAAAGTGTCACAACAAGATCACACTCCCTGCCCATCACAGAGACAGCTCTGTCAGAAGGGCAACACTAGCTGACATACAATACACACCTATACCAGGGAATGTTCTGATTACAATACTGTACATGTAAACACATAGAAGAGTGAACAGTTGACTCACCCTATGTCGGACCACCGTCACATACACAGGTGCATTGATTCACATTAGTAGAAGACCAGCACTGTTGCGCACTTACTGAGGGCATGAAGGGAAGCAAGACAGAATGTATTCGAATGCACACTTGTAGGCCAACACATGCCGTCACGCACCTATATATGTAAATACCGAAAGCGGTGCGCACTAAACAAGATGAAAGTGGTCTAGAATAGAAACGCACATGCACACACAATCGCACTTATCTAACGCCGCCCAGCATACTGAGTACACGCACGCACTTCTTCAAACACCGCTCCTCCCAAACCCCATTTACAATTGATGCGAGAATGAAAGATTAACGCACAAGCTGAGTAGCATGTTGTTCAAAAGACAAGAGATACTCAACTTTCCGTCCTCCCGAGGAGCTCACACAAAGACCAACCATCACGTGTTACGTCGCAAAAAGCAATTTCTTTAAGTAAGGAGTCACGTGATCAATAATTTGTAACCATTGTAAACCCTTGTATTTGGAATTACGCAATGTTTTCACTACGTTAGTTTGCCCAAATGCAATAGCTTACAACGTTTTGTCGTGGTACATCACTCGAATGTTGTAATTTGTTGTAATTTTTACAACAACGTATAGCAGCAACGATGTATTTGAAAAAACCATGGTTGTTCTATGTTGTAGAGAATGGTAAAACATGGTAAAATAACCATTGTATTTTCAACTTTTTCCCTGTGTATCCACGGTGACAATTACTCACCAAGGATTATTAACCATTACAGTACTGTAAGATACCAGATACCTCAGGGATGTGTGGAACGCAATTTGATCGATACAAATTCCCAGCAAAAAAATCGTATGGGCGAATCGTTGTTAAGATCTGCTTTTATCGTATAAATAGTACGAAATTCGTTTTATACGATTGTACCTGATTCGTACCTCTCTTACGAGCATCGTACATGCAAACGTATTAATTACATTTAGCGGTTTCATAAACGATCCTTTACGGTCGTCGTACACATTTTCTTAGACTTTCGCCTACTGTCGTTAATATAAATTTCCATACATATCATAATAAATCTTTTATGATCGTCGTACAAGCTTTCTTACTGATATGTCTACTTTCGTCTAAGGTCATAAATACTCATTCCTGTCTTTTCCATATATATCATAAGCAATCCTTTAGGATCTTCGTACAAGTTTTCTTAGCGACATACGCGTACTTTCGTAAATACTCGTTCTCGTACATGTACTTTCCATATACTAACGATCCGGCAAGCGCGTGGTAATGTATACACGATCTTGTACTATCCTAAAATATACGTATAACATCGTCAAATATCCTGATCGTCTTTTTTTCATGATATAGCTCCGATCTTCTCTTTTAATACAAGTCTATCGTAAATTCATTAGTAGGATGTACACTGTACAATACAATGGGGAAAAAAAACAAACTCATTTCTTATTCAATCGTTTAGTTAAAATGTCTGAACATTTTTGATTAGCCTGTCTTTTGACCATGTGCTTACCATTTACAGCCCCCCCCCCCCCCCCCCCCCCCCCCCCCCCCCCCCCCCCCCCCTCAGAGGCCTATGTAGCTCTGGAATGGGTTTACCCATAGATTGAAGATAGTAAGGTCTTCAATCTATGGTTAACCCAGCTGCATACCAACCCAGACTCACCCATATACCTATACCCTCCCTAACTAGGGAAGGTGTAGTGTGAGGGCACATCAACCTAATGCAGAGTCTAATTGAAAGGGGATTGCTGTAGGACTGAACCAACTCAAACTAAAACGTAAAGCTAAGCTAAGTCCGGAAGGTGAGGTGTTGAGGACATACCAACCCAATGCTAACGCTAAACAGAGCTGAAAGGTTTTGGGACTTAATCCAACCAAAACTATAGCCTAAAGCTAAGCTATGTCCGGAAGGTGTGGTGTTGGAGACATACCACCCAATGCTAATGCAAGACAGGAGAGATGAGGTAAATCAACTTCAACTACATTCTAAAACTAATCCATATCCTGAGGTTAGAGTCCTTTCAGACCCAAACAGCTCCCATGATGGAAGTCAAAATATGCCATTCAATCAAACTACAATGTTGCTCTAAAATTCGTCCCCATCTCACAGAGACGGGAAGCGTTACGAAATGTGGCAGTCCGCTGTGCGTACTACGCCCTACTCTTAGGACCGAGACCACGGTCATAAGCAAACTCAGTAGGTGTAAACAACACATCTACGGGCAATGTATGTGCCACACTCGACGCGTAGTGCGCCTACTGAAGTGCGCTGAGTGCCACAAGCAGTACGTGGCCTAATGATCAAATCCATGACACAGAGGCCCGGCAGACACTTACAGGTGATCAGCCAAAAAGGGTGCATCAGCGGTGATGGAAACACCCATCGCGATGTGAGATCCAACCGCTTGCCAAAGTGAGCGATGACCTGGCACCATGGGAAGCTAATAAACGGTTCTAATCCGCAAAGACATGTGGATTCAACGTTTGGCATTGATGCAACCTGTTGGCCTAAACTTCATTCTTGTCGACAAAGAAAGACACGAGTCACTCAATGCAGATAAACAAACCATTGTACTCGTACCCGGACTGTACACTTGCCTGCCTGACAATTTATGTGGGCGGCGTATTGAAGCTCGTTAAGTAAGCATCCCATTTCGGCCTTGCCGTAAAGACAGGGGCGCCGGAAGGTATAAAACATTGGTCCGGCAAATGAATAAATAATAAGGTGGGTGGAGACGCAGGGGTGGGTCCGGGAGGGGGTACAACCCCCTCCCGCCCAGCTAGGGGGCATGGGGGTGCGCTGTAAGCTCCCCCATAGGGGTCTGGGGCGGAGCCCCAGAAGCTTTGCAAGTTTTGCGTTATTAATGTCCTAAACCATAAGGAATTTCACCAGTTCGCAGGTTCGCCGCCCAAAAATCACGGCAATGAATTCGAAATTGCGATTGTACATTTAAAATGCTTATTGGGTTGCGGCTCGTATTAAATGAGAGACGTTTTCACAAAGATACATGCAATTATATTTATGCACCAAATAACGTTTTACTTGATCATTTATTCAGTTCAGACGCGTCCAAAAAGCCGAAGCCTATATGATCATTTCCTTGAATGAATTCCTCGGCAATATCATCCATCGATAAAGCGTCTAGCTTCTCCTGATGGATGTTTAACAACATTACATGGTTTAGTCTGCTTTGACACATAGTATTCCGCAAGTATGTCTTCAAGCGTCTCATTGAAGAAAAGCTGCGTTCTCTAGAAGCATTCGTTGCAGGCATTACAAGAATCAGTCGCGCCAATTTGCACACTTCACTAAGCAATTCTTTCTGTGTGGCTGACATTTTCTGTAGTGCTTGAATGCAATCACGCAGAGACACTGGCTCACAATGCTCTGCAAAATAGGCCCCCCAAATCTGTAGCTGAGCAGAGAGTTGACAAGATGCAAGATCATCACCGTAGTGACTAAGTACTGCACAAAGTTGCAAATGGTTTTCGGTTGGCTGCATAAACCAGCAAATTTTCAAGATTCTTATAGATGGAGTAGCCAGGTTGGTTGAACCGCTGTGATATCCCTGTAACTGCTAAATACAGTACCTCAAAATACAGTCGTCTATAATGATCCTCAATACTACTATCATTGTATGATTCTTTCCCCTCTCCAACTTCAAAGCGACTAGGAACTTTTCTCTTACGGGGTAGTTTGGGAGAACTTGTACCCGTTTGCTCACGGAAGCAGTTCACCAATCTGCATGTGAAGAATGCATCAAACGATTCATCATTTCGCATTAACTGAAGTGTTTTTACAGACAACTCGGCCACTGATTGCCCTTCAGATGCAGACATTGACCTGGTTTGTAGGGTTCGGCTCAAGTTATCTGTGATTTTAAGAATCTTCATACTGAGATGAAGGCCAAACAAAAGATTGAAAGTATCCATCTGTGCATGGACACCAATTATTCTGCCTTTGACATCCAGGTCAAGCCTTGTCTCAAGACACTCTTCCCATAGCTGCTTTAGTGTGTTGTAGTGTTCAAGTATGCTTTCAATAGCATCTCCTCTAACTGTTCACCTAGTAGGGCACAGTGCTCGAATGCCTACACTGTGCACAGTACTATCATCATCTGTGACATTTTCCACTCCGATTCGATCAAAGGCAGCATTCCGTTTAGGTGAATACCTAATCAACTTGCTTATTTCAAAAGCAGAATCCATAGCATCTTGGCAAAGTTTTGATTGTTCTATGCAATCACTCACAGCAAGGTTAAGAGCATGCCCATAGCAATGGGTCAAAATAGCTTTCTTCTCCTTAGCTTGTATTTGGGTTGCAACACCATTTTTACACCCTGCCATGTTGGAAGCACCATCATAGCATTGACCACGACACTGTGACAGTAGTAAACCCATACGCAGTAGAACGTCTTCAATGCTCTGCATCAGTGTATTGGAATCAATTGTATCGACACCATACAAACCAACACAGTCTTCATGATGTATCAAAGTGGTGTTGTCAACCCAGCGTATGCAGACCACGAACTGCTCTTTATTAGATACATCAGTACACTCATCAGCCATGATAGTATAGAAACCATTCTTGACGATATCGGAGCAGATGTTACGCAAAATGTGCAAGGCCATAACTTGAAGAAATTCATTCTGAATATCACCAGAGGTATACTTGTTGGTTTTTTTCTTCATCCAAGTGAGCACTTCAGGACAACCAATGCTTCTTAAAAGCAACAGCTGTGTGAAGTTGCTGTCTTCATCGTCTTTGTGTCCCCTTAAAGACAAACCCTGACGTGCAAGAAATCGAACATTCTGTAAAAATTTTATGAGCATCATCCTGTTTAGCTCATTCTCTTCCTTGTACATTTTGCTCAAATTCTCAGCAACATCATTTGTTGTACTGCGTAGCTCCAAAATTTCGCACCCTTCCTTATGGCAGTCACTTCTGAGATGTGCGTTAAACGCGATGGTAGCATCTTCCCAGTTTTTGAAGCCTTTGCTTATGAAAGCTGGGTCGCGTTTGGTACTTGCCAAAAACTTATTTCCAAGCTCTGCCTTCATACATATGTAGCAGTATGCTGCATCCGTAGAATTATCGTAATGGAGCCAGCTGTATTTTTCACACCATTCGGCTCGAAACGAGTGCATCTGGCCCTTCTATCCAAAGGCACGCTTAGGTAAAAGAAAAGACTTCGGGGGGTGAAATTTCTCTGGCATCGATGCAATCGATAAGCCAGTGGGCTTAGTCGAAGAGGACGATGGTAGCGATGACGACAGGTGCTGATCCATTGGTGTGTTTAGTTACAGTAATTTTATTCAATGCGATAATTAACTGGCTGCATTTATGTAGCGATAATTTATGCGTGCGCGTACATACACATGTATGTATGCTGCGTTTTATATTCACAGCAGCTAACATTACCTAGCACCGCTTTGTGTTTAATTTTAATAATAATATTTTAAATATTGGTCCGGCAATTGCCGGACCTGCCCCCCCCCCCCCCCCCCCCGGCTCCGGCGCCCGTGAAAGAAGGTGTCAGGTAAACTCACTTATGGATAACCTTGGCTATACCGGCCTAGAGTTAATCTGTTTTATTTCTCCCCTAAAAATATGTACAATTTGAATTGAATCAATTTCCTCCCCTGCTGTCATCTGTCCTCTCGTCCCCCTGCTTCCTGTTAAATTCGGGACAACTGTTGGTTGTGCTCGAAATTAACTCATCATCATCCTTCCTCATAACCTAGAACCCTGGTGCTTTACATTGCCTGTTGCCTTTTCCCTTCCTTTCCTAGATATGGCCAGATTAGCCATATCCCCAGAAAGTGATAGCCTGGCACCATCTCCTGCAGCTACTGTACTTGGACATGATCCATAATGGCGGAGACAGACCAGTCTCAGCCACGACTCATGCCGACAAGCAGGATGTGGATATGGTGGAAGTCGCCAGTGATGAAGATGGGTGGCTGGGTGTCTTAATCCAACAGCCCTTGTCACCATGTCTGAGCTGGTTAGACACAATGTCCAGGGAAGGGAGCTGGCCTTGTTGGAGGATACCACCTCCACAAGCGTGAAACGACGACCTATGTTGAGGATGAGGTCAACCCATTGGGTAGTCTTGGGATGACACAAGTGTGCCATTCACCTCTCAAATAAACCCTAACCCAATTCTGCGAGCTAACGCATGTTGTTGTATTTCTAGATTCATTTATTCATCTCCTTCACTTCTGTAGCTTCTCTTGTGTATAGCATGCTAAAGATGGACCTCTCAGAAAGGCTATCTCTTAGGAATAGTATGTTGTTAGGATGCCTTTTGCAAGACTCACCCAGCTGTTATTGATATTAATTAGTTGTCAATAATGTAGTGGCATTGCTATAATAAGGGAGGTGAATCTCTACATGATGTTAATGTTATTAATGCAATTAAGATAGCAGGTAGTGACAGTGTAGCCAGGGTAAGGTATCATACTGAGGATACATTAATGTATATTATCATGTGAGCACATATTTACTTTTCTGTTTCAGAGCTCCACCCATAGCGTTCTATTAGGACGATCCAGGCATGAGGAGATTGCAAACTTATCAGAGGACGAGGATGGAAAAGAGGGTGTGGCCATGGCGACAGAGGATGGGACAGTGTTGCCTATATACTGAAGGCTGAAAACACTTGTATTAGGTCTGGGAACGAGACTTTTGAACAACTTGCATGTCCTTTGCATGACAATCGTATGAACAAAACTAAGTAACTAAAAACATTCTCTATGAGATGAGTTGGGATCGTGAAGGTACCTAACACATATCTTTTCTAAATTTCATATTTTTTGATATTCAAAAGTCCTCTACACATTGCTTCTTACACACTGAGAATCGAAGTATCTGTCATGGAGTTGTATTTTAATTAGCAAAGCAAGTGTTACATTTCTATTGTAATTTATAATGTATGCATTTGGTCCCTTTTCGAGGAAACGATCCCATATAGTCTTCTGGGGCACATACAGTAAACCACATAGGCCGAGGTTCAATTGCAATAAAGGTTAGGTCCAATTACATTTAGTATTTAGATACAATCTACCAAAATAGCAGCAACACATATTTTTGGTCCAAAATGAGACACGAGAGAGGACACACACACACAAGCACACACGTACACACACACTCACTAACACACACACACACACACACTCACACACACACTCCGTACTTCACAGCAGGACACAGTCCAGGGATCTGGGCATGAAGGTATTAGAGAAGCTCTTGACCCCCGTGGGGCACAGGTGTCTGGCAAATAGCTCCATAGTGTAGCATGGCGGCCACACCAATGTTCAGCCCGATGTGGATGAAGTAGTTCAGAACTTGCTGTTTGGTTTTATGAAGTATAGTATGGCTGGGGAGGAGGGGTGTGTTATATGACTGGGGAAGAGGAGGGTGGGGAACACCCATTGAATGGCTGGGGAGGAGGAAGTACATGGCATGGTAACACAGATTTGGGGGGTGGTACAAAGAAGGGTCGGGCATCATAGCAACATGTAGCATCATGATGTAATAGTGGGTGGGTCATGAAGTAATACATGAATGGAGCGTGCTAAAACGTGGGAGTGTGACAGGAGGAGGGTGTGGTGTGAAGCCATGCAATGGTGTGGCACACACAACTAGGTGATGGTGGGTGTGGTACAATGAGATGACAAAGGAACAGTAAAATACTTACATCCCCGAGGTCATGATAGATGTACGCTTTGATCCAATCATGGATGAGAAGGCTTCAAGATGTGGGCATGGGCCTCGTTGCTAGGCGATGACGAGTACACAGTGGAACAGGTCCTGAGGAGGCTTTGCCATGGTGAGCCTGCTGCACAACCAATGAAGAGAGAAAGAAGAGAAGAGAAATATAGAGAGGAGAGAGGCTACAAGTCAGAAGTATGTCGCACAGACACACACACAGACACACACACACACACACACATACATAAACACCACACACACACACATGGCCTCACACAGATGTGTGTCTACACTACAGACATCTCTCCACAGTGTGGGGTGTATGTGATTATTTATTTGTGCATGCAATGATATCTTAACTGATTATACGCGGAATTGTAATATATTTATCATTCTTCATGCAATCATTTTTCATGCATGGTATCAGAATACGTTCGTACTGTATACCACATGCATGGCATGGAATATTTACATGTGATCTTGTGAGGTTTCGTTATGCAGTGGTTGACGCAACTTTTTGGAGCCAGAAATGATCATTTGTGTATCATGTCTCTGATTGAGCTATACGTATGTAGTTATGTATGTAGCTAGTAGCGCGTAGCTGACTTTGTGTTGTGTGTGGGTGCATATATGGTTGTACGCTGAGTATACTTCAGGATGCGTTGGTAGCAAACGCTGAATGTACGTACATAGTGATGTGTTGACAGCCGTGTATGTGCGCTGAGTGTCAGTGTCAGGTTGGAAGACCTTATCAAGCGCTGCATCCCTCCCCCTACATGAAGACTGTAAGATATAGCTATTTAACTTTTGCATAGACCCTGCATGTTGGTAACAATCATTCGTTTACGGCCGTCTCTATACACACAATAACCACTGGCAATGTCATGCTATAAACGGCCAGGGCTGCGTACGCAAATTTGCGTATAATCGGTTAACACACACTATGAATACCTGCTCATTACCCTGATTTGAGAGTGTTCAGTCTGTGTGGAGGGAGGGAGGGAGGGAGGGAGGGAGGGAGGGAGGGAGGGAGGGAGGGAGGGAGGGAGGGAGGGAGGGAGGGAGGGAGGGAGGGAGGGAGGAGGGAGGGAGGGAGGGAGGGAGGGAGGGAGGGAGGGGGGAGGGAGGAGGGAGGGAGGGAGGGAAATATAAGTACCTATGTGCAGATTCTCCTACATGCATGTCCTCTGTAATCTTGTGAATACTGCCTGATGTAATTAAAATCTTCTTGCTCATTAGTTCCATTTGCATAGTACTGTACATGTACAGCTCCAAGCTTGATTGGACTGAACACAAGCACGATTTTTAATACAGACCCACATATTCAAGTATATGCAATCACACCATCTTCATCAAACCTCCCAACAGCTCAAATAGTGCTCAATGCGCAGCACCAACTGTGCTTCCTCTAGGACATAGGGAGGTTTAGAATCTGGCTGGAGGGTACTCCTGGCCAAGCCATCTCACTACCTACCCTCACTATATACTCCATATTGTCTTCATCATGAAAAGCCAGAGTCATTGCATAACAAGTGTACATGTACGTGGAATTAATGCAACAACACAGCAACATACATGTACATGTACAGGATAAAACTAAAGTCAAAGGTTATCACTTCAATCAGTGAATAGCTCCATCTTGGTTGAGGCATCAATGTGAGATCGTTGCAGCCAAATTGAAATTATTATAATTTCCAGTACAACAGCTGCTATGTTGCATGTATCATTTGAATGCTATTTTAAGTGAAAAGGGACATTAACCATTTGTTTTTCAAGATTTCAATTTTAAGATCTCAAGTGTCACGATGATTCTTACACATGGAGAATCAGACTATCTGTCACTGATCTTGTATTCAATTTTAATTGCAATCATACATTTCAATGCAAGCGTTTCTTTTGATTCACATTTCTCAATACAGTTCACCATTTAAATTTTAATATTCAGATACTTACATAATATGACTTGGAAATATTCTACAATACTAGCACATTCAATTTTCAAACACAATACTTCAATACAGTGTTAGCACCATAGTTAGCAATGAACACACTGCCATCGCTGGGATCTAGTGCAGTACCATAGGGATTCTCCAGATTCCCCACTGTGTGGATCTTGTTCCCTTCAGGATCATAGATGGAGAAACAATTGCCACCTCCCTCACTGACAAGGCTGTAACCTTCATCATCAATGGCTATTCCTATGGGATGATTAGGATCACCATACATCCTGACATAGACACCTTCTCTGGTAAACACTTTGATAGTGTTTGAACCATGGGCTGCAACATGAATGTTTCCCTGAGGGTCCAAGGCAAGACCCCATGGGTACTCAAAACTATGATTGCCTAAACCCTTACCATCTATGGTTAAAAACAAACCACCATCTTCATTGAATATTTGTATCCTATGGTTATTACAGTCAGAGACAATCAGTTTGTTGTTGGAGTCAATGATGACACTCCATGGAGTATTGAACTGTCTCTGACCTGATCCCTTCTGATCAAACTTATGAAGGAACTTGTCACTTAATGTCAGCTTCTGTACACGATGGTTGTAAGTATCAGCAACATACAACTCATCTCCTTTGATGGATATACCAGATAGATTAAAGAACTGACCATAACCACTTCCCTTACTACCTATGGTATTCTTCAGTTGACCTGTTTGATTGAACACATAAATGCAGTGATCATCGCTCCCTACATAGATGTCTCCATTGTCATGGATGGCTACACATGATGGCCTATTACAATTGATCACTTGATGGGCATTAAATAAGGTATGGTAGTCATGTTTAGGCCTCACATCAAGGTCATTAGGACTATTCTGCACATGCTGGCCATCCATTGTGATGAGGAGCTGGTGAGGACCAGCAGTTTGAGGGGTGAGGGTGATGGTGTAGGTACCATCCCTGTGGTCCTCCACCTCTCCATGCACAACTGCTCCATTATGGGTCGTGGACCTCATCACACCCTTCACCTCTACACCACCATGAGGGTACTCAGCCCCCTCTGAGGTCTTGCTTTGTATTTTTACGTTGTACCTGGTCCCCACCTTGGCTAATGATGTGGACATCCAAGTGCTTGAAGATGGAGAAAGATAAAACTCAAACAAATTTCCTAATGTCGACAGTTGTTGTACAATATCATCTGTTTGCACAGACACAGTTATGTTGCTGTGTTGGTTTGTTGTGAGGGAAATGGTCTGGACCCTCTTGAGGGTGGCCTGCAGTTCAGTGGGTATGAGTCCTCCCAATGCTACAATCTCATGGTCAGTGTGGGTCTGCAGGATCTGGGATGCCATATCAGCGTAGTGACCAATGTCTCCAACCATCTTCTCAAACTGTTCCTTCTGGAGGGTCAGAGCTGTTGTCTTGGAAAGTGAAATGGCCTCCAACTCTGACAATAGTGTCTTTTTCCTTTCTTCCAATGTTTGTTGGAATATTTTAAAGGCTTTGGTGATGGCCACGAAAGCAATTTGTTTAGAGATATCCACTTGTTCTATCATCCTGTTATTTTCATCCATGGCTCCAGTCAGTTTTGTCACTACCCTTTTTGCATCTTCAAGTGCTTCTGTGATTTCCATTTGATGGGTCTTTGCTACTGTAGATACTTCCTTCACAGTGTGGCTTTTGTGGGTAACTGTAGTGCAGTGAAGGCATACCAGCAAGCTACAAGTCTCACAATAAAAATTCAATTTATTGTCTTCATGGCTAGGTTGAGAGCAGTAATGCTCTCTTGGCTTCATGGTGGTATGCAGCTGTCTGGCTCCCTCTTGGTCTAGTCCAACCGTATTGTGTTTGGAAAGATGGCGATCAGTTCTATGGTACTCATAAGCCAACTTGCATAGGAACTGATGACATGTACAACAGAACACCACTGCAGGACCATTGTCCCCATCTATGCAGTGGTCACATGCTACATCACTGTTGTTCACCATCTTGGACATGTACCCTGCTACCTCTACTTCAAATCCAAGATGGAGGTTCTGAGGGAGACCACTGGCCCCTCCCACTGGGATGCTGGTGTTTCGTTCACAGACATTGGAACATTTGTTGGGAACCACTTTTCTCTATCTCATAACGGAGACATTGTAGACAGAAGGAGTGCAAACATGACAGAATTCTTGGATCCTTGTAGGGCTTGGAGCATACACCACAGGTGATGTGTGAAAAGGGTTTCTCCATAACCACACTGTTGGTAGTGAAGCGATTTATTAAACTGAAATGAAGCAAATTAAGGTATTGTCCCATTCTAATCAAACGATACTATTTAGGCACTGCATTAGAGTAGTATTGCAATATAATAATCAAGATGCTTAGTGCCCAGGATCTTATAAATGCATGTCACTGCATATGAGACACCATAGAGAAGGCTAATGATGGGTGTGGTTGCAAATGGACAGGGCCTCATGCAAGTACAAAATGACTGTAGGCAGCTAAGCGATAATGTATTGATTTAACGTATCAAGGACACCTGACATGCAATTGTAGACCTTATGCAACAATGAGGAGTCCTATTTCCAATTTCCCTCTCTACTGTGTGGTCAGCTGCCATGAGCACAACACTGATTAGTGAAATTTGCACCCATAAATAATCAATGACCACGTGTGACCTCGAAAGCACACTATGGATGTAGATGGTACTTCGCGTCGCGCATGAGGTAACTTTAAGCCAATGATGCCGCAGTTCACACGCCAACCATCAAAATGGGCGACACGGTCGGCTTGTCCATGTAATGACCATCTGGAAACGTGAATTATGTAATTAGTTCATGAAACCACTTAACCGTCAACATCTGGGATCGTTTCTTTGAAAAGGGACCTAGTCCATACATCATAAAATGTAATGCTTGTGTTGAAATATGTCGCCAATTTAAAACTCAGAGCCTCAAGAAGCATTGCATAGAGGACATTTTAGTTTTCAAGAATATTCTAAATTTAAATTTGAAATATGCATTAGCTCCGGTTTCGCAAAAACGATCCCATATTGAGGTAATAAACTATGGACCGCCAAAAAATGTTATGGTCAGCCAAGAAGAACATTTGTGGATGACCATGGACTGGGAACCGTGAGAATGCTCATAAGTGTCAACTCAACCTGCATATATTTGCAAGTTGTAATATGAATGTGCATAGAATCGATATGGTAATTTTGCTTTAAAAGTTAAATCAGAAAGCACATGCACAGAATAGTTGTTAATAGTTTTATGACTTGCTGGTTCTGAAGCTCAAACGCCTGAAATCCGTGATGTCACAGACATTGTGACAACAAAGAAAGATCTGCTGCAAATCCAAGCATCCAGAAAGTCCTGCCAAAGGTGTGATTCATCCAAGCGGTCACATTATTTCATACCGTTTTTATATCAGAGCCCATCCATGTAGTTCATATCTGTGCAGTGACGAGCCAAAAAATCCTCCTTGTTGTCCTTGCAAGTGCGAATTTTAATTGCATGCAATGCATTCTATTACAGTTATATGCTACCAAGGACGGCAAGGAGAACTGAAGCGAGGCAAAGAAGAGCACGAAGGAAAAAATTGGATAGTTCAAGTGTTACATGCTTGAACGTCAAACTAACTGGTGAGTTAATGTACGAATGTACAGCGTTTGTTCCTGCGTGGTTCCTGCAAATAGTAGTTTAAAAAGTTTGCACAATTTCTGATGCTTTTAATGCGAATGCATAATGAATACCTCAACAATCCTGACCAACTATTTAACTTTATTATAAATTTATATTCACGGGAACCAAGCGGGAACCAGTTCCCGCTCGGGAACCACCAATACAATCTGAAAAAGGGCGTGGGTCTACCAGTTGAATTGAAAATGGTGCCAGGACTAAAAGTTAGAAATCGTGTAAGTTCAATTGGCCAGTGGCTGTCATCATTCACAACAAGGCAGTAAGAAATTGATAACACAATGCAACCTAATTCCTGATTTTGTAACAGAGATGAAAAAAACAAAGGATGAGTATAAATGCTTAGAAGAGATAACTAATTTGAAAACACTAGCCGGTCTCCTGAAGGGGTCAGAATTATCACGAGCACTGTTTTCAGAGTTAGTGAAGCTCATAAAATACAGAATGGTCCTTTAGAAGGATTGAAACATACCTAAGGTCAACCATGACTCAGGAAAGATCTAATGATATTAAATGAGTGAACAGATGCGTCAGATTTATACTGGCTGTAGCGAAAGACATTTCACAAGCCAATGATTGTCGAAGAAATTTTTTTGGCACCTTTTGTATTTAAAGTTTTAAACTTGATTTATATACTTCCCTATAGTATATACTGTGCGTTCGATGTTAAAATCATGATCATGTTGTAAATTGTGCGCACACGTACATGTACACTCGTATACGCGCGCGTATATGCGAAGTTTTAACTCAACGGAAGATAGCACTACCAGAAAAATACGGTTTCAAGTTTGCATCAGTAAAGGTTCACTGATACTGTGTCAAAATATCTTTTGCAAGGTATGCAGAGATTTCGATTTACCACACCCACTTATGAATAATTAATTTCAGCTTCCCCTCTTTTTAAACCGTTCCTACGCCACTGCCATGATCCAAATGCACAGCCTAAGAATGGTATGATACGACGAGAACAAGCCATGAGCAGTATCAGAGATAATATATAGATCTCTGGCTGTATGTAACCCTTCAAATCCGACTGAAATGCAAACGCCTCTGTGGGAAAAACTGGAAGTAAATAACCCCCGAAATGCCGAGCCGTATACATGTATGTACGTACTACGTCAGCTCTAACGTGCACTTCACATCAATTCTACCTCCCTCTTTACAAATGCTTACCTGTTCGTTGGCTCCAATGTTTCCATGTGTTGGCTTTTAAAGGTCGCGTGATTCATGCGCACGTTGTGGCTTCTAACAATAACTCACCAAGGGTTATTGTTATTGCAGTATTGTTAGATACCAGATACCTCAGGGATGTGTGGTCGATACAAAGACCATGTGCTTACCATTTACAGGCCCCCCCCCCCCAGAGGCCTATGCAACTCGGGAATGGGTTAACCCAGCTGCATACCAACCCAGACTCACTCATATACCTATACAACCTAATGCAGAGTCTATTTGAAAGGGGATTGCTGTAGGACCAAACCAACCCGAACTAAAATCTAAAGCTAAGCTAAGTCCGGAAGGTGAGGTGTTGAGGACATACCAACCCAATGCTAGCAGAAAGGTTTTGGGGCTAAAACCAACCAAAACTATAGCCTAAAGCTAAGCTATGTCCGGAAGGTGTGGTGTTGGAGACATACCACCCAATGCTAATGCAAGACAGGAGAGATTGGTTCTTGAGGTAAATCAACCTCAACTAAATTCTAAAACTAATCCATATTCTTAAGGTTAAAGTCCTTTCAGACCCAAACAGCTCCCATGATGGAAATCAATCTACCACGTTGCTCTCAAATTCGACCCCATCTCACAGAGACGGGAAGCGTTGCCAACTGTGGCAGTCCGCTGTGCGTACTACGCCCTACTCTTATGACCGAGACCACGGTCATAAGCAAACTCAGTAGGTGTAAACAACACATCTACGGGCAATGTATGTGCCACACTCGACGCGTAGTGCGCCTACTGAAGTGCGCTGAGTGCCACAAGCAGTACGTGGCCTAATGATCAAATCCATGACCCAGAGGCCCGGCAGGCACTTACAGGTGATCAGCCAAAAAGGGTGCATCAGCGGTGATGGAAACACCCATCGCGATGTGAGATCCAACCGCTTGCCAAAGTGAGCGATAACCTGGCACCATGGGAAGCTAATAAACGGTTCTAATCCGCAAAGACCATGTGGATTCAACGTTTGGCACTGATGCAACCTGTTGGCCTAAACTTCATCCATGTCGACAAAGAAAGACACGAGTCACTCAATGCTGATAAACAAATCAATGTACTCGTACCCGGACTGTACACTTGCCTGCCAATTACATCTATGTGGGCGGTGTACTACTTTCGATTGAAACCAATGGACCTTTTGCCTTCTGACGTCACAAATTGATTGGTTGTGTTTGACATAACATAAGTCCTTATAGGAACTTCACGAAGAAACACAGCAAGTACTAAATTAATGGTAAATGAATGCCTGACTGTATTCCAAAATGAAGTACCTTCGCCAGTTACGGTACAGCGCTCACAAGTTACCGGAAGTTGCCCCGCGACTTCGCGTGTCTCATTAGCAACTTCCGCAATGTTTCGTTGCATACAAATCCCTTACAGAGCTTCATCGTGAATTACAACAAAAATGAAACGTGTGGTAATTTACTTCTCAATAAAAATTTAAAAGGAAAAGCATGTAGGAGCTATGATGGTGAAGTTATACCATTTTTAAAGTTGCCCCCCGAAAATTCATGCGTGACGTCAAAGGCAAAAGGTCCATTGACGGTCTATATTGTTGCTCGCTAAGTAAGCCCACATCCCATTTCGGCCTTGCCGTAAATTAAAGAAGGTGTCAGGTAAACGATAACCTTGGCTATACCGGCCTAGAGTTAATCCTTTTTATTTCTCCCTAAATCCTTCATTTTTTTTTTTCATTCTGAACTAGGCCTATTTTTCCCCCCTGCTGTCATCTGTCCTTTGGTCCCACTGTTTCCTGTTAATTTCGAATAACCGTTGGTTGTGCTCGTAATTTACTCATCATCATCCTTCCTCCTAACCTAGAACCCTGGTGCTTTACATTACCTGTTGCCTTTTCCCTTCCTTTCCTAGATATGGCCAGATTAGCCATATCCCCAGAAAGTGATAGCCTGGCACCATCTCCAGCAGCTACTGTACTTGGACATGATCCACAATGGCGGAGACAGACCAGTCTCAGCCACCACTCATGCCGACAAGCAGGATGTGGATATGGTGGAAGTCAGTCAAGTCACCAGTGATGAAGATGGGTGGCTGGGTGTCTTAAACCAATAGCCCTTGTCACTATGTCTGAGCTGGTTAGACACAATGTCCCAGGGAAGCGAGCTTGCCTTGTTGGAGGATACC